>CAJUYI010008415.1:0-10997 GCA_910591695.1 Galerucella pusilla
AAAGGGTTGTAGACAAGTGGTAGGAATTCATCAATTTAGAAAAATTCTCTCTCATGACTTAAAAGAAGCTCTAAACACATTATACTATTATTTAGTCTATTTCACGATTTAAGTAGATTACGAAACACGCCAAGTCATAAATTATTCCAATATTTTTTTTAATTTCAATCAATTGACTGTTCCTTAACTATTATTTAGATTATTAGCCGGTATAGGTATAATTTATAGCCAAAAACATTATCTACAAGATCAATCTGGTTCAAAGTTAAATACTACTCTCGCTGATACTGTTTTTATTAATTAGCCAGCCGTCTTGGAGAAAAAATTGAAAAAAAAAATTCGACTCCGTATAGATAACGGTCAATAGTTTTGAAAATGATGATGCTAATCTCTTCCGAAGGTGATTTATTCGAAAAGAACAGTATTGAGTTCGCCTTGTAGATCATCTTTTCCGTGACTTTCACCAACAGCTCTACTCTTAATTGAATTATTGATGATCTAAATATGTAATGCCCCCCCTTGTCCCCATAAATCACACGCCGTTCCGTCCCAAACATTCACTCAATAAAATATGAAATAATTAATACATTGGCGTACACTGGACCATGTTTACATTATTGTGAGAGTATAATTTACTAGTTTATTTGTGAAATGTCCATGTACTATGGGCGTCCAATAAAATTTCAGAAAAAAATATTTTTTTTTTTTTGGAAAAACATGGGCGAACCATAAAATTCTCAAAAAGGGGTTCATTTATTTGTGTCTGCAACCAGTATTTCAATTATTTCAAATAAATTCCCACAGAACATCAGCTGTCATTAAAATTCTCGAGTATAACAGCTAAAAATTTGTAGGATCATTTTTCATTTATCACGTTCTGACAGATTAATGAGAAAGGAGAATTATTTGGATTGAGAAATGAAGACATTAAAGTTCCCTCTGGTAGTAATACACGTACTATTTACGTTCCTCGTATACAATCTGCGAACAACAATTAATTTGAAAAACAATTTTATTCAATCAACTCCGCTCATCTGGAAGTCGGGAATGTCGGAGGAAATTGTTAAATTGCTGCATAAATCTGACCATTTTATTGTTACTATTTCTCTTAGATAATTTCTTTTTTTACGTATACAAGTCGTTGCTTGGTTTATGTTATTAAGAATTACACACCGACTGTGATTTGTTGAAGCTTTTTTTGTCTTTAATATGCTTCTTCGAGTGCACTGGAGAATTTGCTAGATTGTCTGCGAAACATTGCTTTTAAATCAAAAATAACGTTCTCAAAGTTTAACTCTGGGTTCAAAAATACCAGAATTTATGACACATTATTCTCTCTCAGCTATCGAGATATCTTCTTTTCAAATTTCCCAAACAGTATTTTACATGAATTTCACTTGAATCCGCATAGAAATGTGGATTTTTACAAAACTCCTAATATCGATTTTTAAATTTCTTTCTCATTCAACCCACAAAGCTTTTTTTTGGATAAATAAAATCCCGGGAATTGTAAAAACTATCTCAGTTTGCACTCGTTCAAATTTCTGTCCAAGGTCTGCGCCCGTATACACTTGCACCAGAGCCTGAAGGTGTTTTTGAGCCATCTGTGTACCAACAGCTGTCTCCTCTTAATAGTTCATCCTTGCGGAGGACCCATTCATCTCTATTTGGAATTAGGACGGTATAAGGCAGGTCGTCGTTTACTGTTGGAGGCATTATGTCAGAGGTCATTCCCTAAATACTGTGACTTTCAGTGTCCTCTAGCATTCTGCTTCGTTCTGTATAAGCCTGATTTGTGCATTTAGAAATATGCGCAATTCTGTATGTTGTCCATTTAGTCTCTCTTTCCAAAAATATATGGAGAGGAGGTAGGTCCAGAAGGATTTCCATGGCTGCTGACGGTGTGGAGCTGATAGCACCAGTTATTGCCAGACAAGCCTGTCTCTGTAATGTTTCGAGATTTCAAAGCCACAAATTTTCCATGAGATTTTTTTTGAAAAAATTATTTATTGAAGTAACAATTTTCTAGTTCTATTTTAGTTTGTTAATAAAACTGATGAAACTATGTATGTCAAAATACATTCTCATAATGGTCGGTACTAAATGGTGTCATTTGCTATTGAATAAAACTTTGCGATTCAAAGATTAAGAAGCGAGAATAACCATTATAATTTGTATTGACGGTACAATCTCTAGAGGCACTAAATAAGGAAATGTCTGATATAAATTCATTCGATTGTTACTTGATTAAAAATATATATACAGCTAATCAAGCAGTATAAAAAGTTAAGGCTTTATTATTAACACGTTAACTGCAACAATACAAAAAATATATAAATAGACGTTTGTTTTTACTTTCATCACACTTTTTATAAACTTTCTAACTACATCGTGCACGCTACTGAGGATTTTACACTGGTTGGGCTGGTGGAGCAATCTATCTTTACGGTGGAGAACGATCTTTTAAGAAATTGAGCTTATTTTAAATATAATAATTTTCAACATAATTCAATTTGCATATTATATTATATTGTGAATCTCCCTTAGAGCCTCAGCGTGTAGTAAATCGTAAACACCCCATGTTTTTAGCTGGTAAGCGATTTAAGTTAATTTGTTGAATACAAGAGGTCAGCAGACAAATTATTCATTTTAATTAATTTTCTATTTATGCTTCGCACTTGTCATCTTTCAGAAACATATATTACGAATTCCTACACCTACACTTGCTGGCCTATGGCCTTCCATCAATAACTACAGAGTCGTACTTGTGCAAATCATGATACTGGGATTTCATTGAGAATTATTTTTTTTAAGAATTTTTAAAAATTATTCAAAAAATTGCAGAATGGAGAAGGCAAATGGAATACACTCATTATTTCGATTACAGTGAAGTACCTATATCTTCTGTAAGTTCCTTGTGGCATTATGTTGAAGAAATATTTTGAATTGTATTTTTAACTCTGCATGTATAATATCTTAAGATGACAATTCGTTACGCTCTAGAGATTAGTTTTGTGTGTCAGCTTTAAGTTATGGCCATGTGTTTTTAGGGTCCTTTAGCCATGTACCCAAAAGTAGGTATAATTAGTAAGACTGTAACTTTCGTTCTATTCACAGCAACTGCATTGCTTATTTCTTTGTTTAGTTTATAATTTAATTCACCTAAATTTGCTTCATTTCAATATATTCACTTATTACTCTGGAAGTTGGTACATTTATTTATGCCTCTAAGTAAATATCCAACACATTACTTATTCTTTTTTCTCTAATTTTTTTTTGGGAATCAAACCACAATAATGTTTTTCATTTTTTATTTCGACGTTTCGGTAGCGTTCCAGCTACCGTTGTCAAGATTAACTAGTAATGAAATAATTTTTGGTCCCTATCTGACACATCGAAAAAATTTGACAACTAGACAATCAATAATATTTTGAAGTTTAAGACTACAAAACTTTATTGTCAAATTTTATTCATAGTGTATCACATCTCTGGTAAAATGTGGAATAAAATATTTTATTTTATGACATTCTAACGATATGATAGTCTACTAGAAGTGAAGTGCACGTTCCAGGAACGGTTTTTATTGGGATAGCGCTTTTTTTCGCTTATTTTGGAAATGTCAATAAAACGCGTTTGCTGTTACTTTTTTGTGTATGATTATTTTTGTTTCCAAAATATATGTATAACTCAGTTTGGTGATTTTGTGTATTGAAGTGTGTATCGATTAACAACTATTCAAATGATAAATCATAAGAAAACCTGGATAAAAACTTATGATGCTATCCTGATAACTCAGGTAATTGATTATTGGAAATTTCTCTTTCTAACATTGGTAACCAAATTTGACTACATTCGGCTGAAATACTAGCTACACATTTATCTGCATTTAGTTGTGTTAAAGCACTTTCGTCTTTTATTATTGGGCTCTTTCAATATTATTTTTCGGTTTTTCGGCTATCAGTAGAATTTTTTTTATAATTTAACCACAACTATTCCTGTAACTTGACAACGCTGCAAGATGTTTACAAAAATGGAGTTAAACTTTTATCATGGAATCAACTGTAATATATTACAGAATGCAATGTATTCCTTTACCTATATTTTGCAATAAAGCAGAGGAATTCAAATTTAAATTCCATACTAAATGGATAACTCTACAAAGTCGCCAAGACTATTATAATAACGACATCCACTTTGAAAGAAAATGATATAATTTAGTAGTCACTATAAATAACATTCTACGCATATGTTTCGTTCTTAAATGATTATATTATATATAAATACGAAAAAACATCTGAATTCTTGAATTATAATGTTTTCTCCAAGAAAAAATTAGCATAAATGATTGAATTCTCCATGTTTCACTCAATATCTCTTTCTATAAATTATATTAGATCATCCAGGCTGACATCCCTATGGGATTAGAGATTAGATTAGAATTAGAGAGGCTCTTTGTTATATCCCACTGTGTGAGAATTTGGCCGAAGGCTTTTAAGGAATAATTTAGCGTGCCTTTGTCCTGGAGTTCCATACCACCAGCGCAACGTCTGGTTGTTTATCCAGTTGTGGAAATTCTCTTTACTTAGGCATTTAATAATTCCACAGGAAATTTCTGGCCCTATCATAACCTCCGTTGCTCCCTTTTTAATTATTTTTCCCTTGCTTGTTCTTCTTTCGTACTTAAATATATCTTTATTGATTGATTCATTGGTTGGGCACCACCTGATGTCTCCAGTACATCAGATGTTTAGTTTGAATTGACCTAGATGTACAATCACGTGTAGCATATATCCAAAATATAAAAGAGAGACCCGCTCTATGTCTCTAACTCACATTAAATGCCTGCCTAATAAATAAATCTAAACCAGTATACAAGGAGTATTTCTTACCTTACATCCTTCACACGTGAATGCTCCAAAATGAAACCCGGCAGCAGGCTCGCCGCACACCTTGCACAACTGGTTCATCTGAAAATAAATTATATTTATTCTAAGTATAATATAAACAAACTATTTCTGTTCAAAATTCCTTAAACTTCCTTCCTTGTAAATTTTTCCGTAAATCCAATGTTTTAAAAACAAAGCGGCAACAGCGCTTGGATCATACACGTGTCCGACAGTGAGTGTTGCGATTTTGTAGTTAATGGTCGCGTTCATCACAACGTAGCGCTACTGAAGCGATCATAAATTTTCTGCTGAACGCATGTGATCAGATTGAGCGCTGTGGTATCAGTCGCCGTTTTTTCAATAAGATTTAAAATACGCTATACGCTACCGATTGATGATGCATTAACTGTCATTTATGACATATGTTGGAAACAATATCAATTTTATTTGACTGTTGCTGCTGATTTTGTCACATGACATTGACAGATGAGTACGTTGTATCATTAACAGACAAGTCTTCTTGGTGGGTACCGCCAATTGAGCCTGAAACCCTCGAGTACAATACAGTTTGCTTAAAAAAATATCTGCAGATGATGACATAAAGACCTTTACCGATTCTAATAATTGTTATAACCTTTAAAACTCGATTTTCGGCACAAGAGTGTCATTTGCATAATTAAGCGAAATAAAATTTTTAATTATCGCTAAAAATGTACAGTTACCAGCACGGGGTCATCAAACCAGCAAAGCCGCGTGCTTCTTGTCAACTAGTATGTCGATGTTAGTAGCCGACAGGATCTTCTCGATTTTTTTTCTCAAATCTACGGTCATAATTTATCGAAACCATCAATGACGTTTCAACATATTTAATTCACGACATTAATTTCCTTTATAGGTATTTTAATAATCAGACATTTATGTATAATAATTGTTTGTCTGGTAAAATATCCCGACATATTTTGAATAGTAGTTTCTTTTTTCTTAAATTATATCGGTAGTTTTGAATTTTTTTCAGTTTTATTTTTAATTTCAAATCAATAACAGATCAAAAATTAAATATTACAAATGTGATAATAGGTCGATTAACTGGTCGCCAATTATTCCAGCGTATATAAACCTGTTTTTCATGGAAAACCATCTAAAAAATCTCGAGAATAATAACCGACAATATGGGGCCTATTCTGTAACTCTTCATTTAAAATTTAACCGGCGCTAAAATCAAATCAATATTCGCTAACCACATTTCCCTTAAAATTTTAAAGGATTCCTTCAAAATAGCCTGTTAAAACTGTTATTTTTAAAGGGATGTTAAAGTGTGGCTTTCAATAATAACGGTAACAAAGATGGTGTATGTAGATGTTTCTGGTGAAGCCTTGATTGAAGAATTAATTGCAAACCACAAGAAGTAAGAAACATTGTTAGGTTATATTTGAAATTTAAATTAAGAATCTTTATATATTATTCTTGGGCATAATTTACTTGAGTGATTCCTTTCAAATTCCTACTAATTTATTTAAAAGTATTTCCCTTTTCCAAAGAAGTGTCAAGAAAAATGTGAAAAAACTTTATTGTTTTTCAGTCGTTCTCGGTGGGTGCTCTCGTAAAATTGGACAAAGTGATATAAAGATTAAGTGGTCTAGCTAGACTATTTACTCTTCGATATACTGGGTGCTGCAGTTATAAAAATTTAAATGTTTTAATTTTATAACTTTAAAATGGATGAATAAATTGATTTGACATTTGGCACGTGATTTTTAAATGTAAAAGGGCATATTTTGAAGGAAAACACGTTTCAATTCTTGATATAGTGTCGCAAGGTTACAGCATCACCTACCGAACAATTTAAGTGCAGTGTTCAAGGAGTGCAGTGTTCAAAGTTTGGTACAGTTTTTAAAGGATTCTGAGCTTCTATACCAAATATAATTATTGTATTGTTCAACTAACCTATGTACAAAGTAATCATTCGCTGTTCCACCGCTAATAACCAATGTGGTTGATGCGGAAATAAATAAAAAAAAATCTTGATCCGGTGGTGTACATTTGGAAGAATATATTATTATCTTTCCCCTCCCATTTTTTACGCCACTGGCTATTGAAGCTATTTTTATTTTATACCTCAATGGTTTCCACGTGAAGAACGCATAACCTTCACATATCAAAAAATTTGTAGTTTTCAAAATATTTAATGTTTTTATGAAGTCTGGAAGATCACTTTTTTCCAATGAAATTGAGAAAATATTTTTCATGTATTTTTTCCAATAACTACCAAACTACTAATGGTTATTGGTTAAAATATGTAACAGTAAATAATTTGCATCTAAAACGTTGGGAGGAGATTGTTGAATATACTTTACCAAACTTAAGATTTTATTCACAAAAGAATTGATGACAATAAAAAATAAGATACCTAATTACAAAGTTAAATTATATCCCATATATGCAAACGTTGTAAGTGTCATTTGAAAACACCCTGTATAACTCATAATAATTGCATGCAAGAAACTACAAACAGTTTATGATGTGAAGTGATTTGTGGTTTACCATCAAAGGCCCGTTAAAAACGTATTTTTAATGGGCGTCTAAATTTTAAAGGATTAGTTACAGAATAGACCCCAATATGAAGTAAAAAAATCCCCTTAAAAAAAGTCTTCCAACATCCTATCATTTTTAATATCTATAGGAAACATCGTACAGTATTTTCCAATACTTTTATCCGCCATCGCTGTAAAACAAACATACATCGTTATCTATAGAAAATCTTACAATTACAATCAGTTATAACAAAGTACACTTCGTATATTATCGTCTTTAAATTCCCGTTTGGTAGGTCTTCAAACGCGTGTTCCCACACCAACGCTTACACACCGCACTTCGTATCTGGCCGAACCCAACAAAGTCTCGCACACACACACTTAGATATATACACCCACGTAACTTCATTGTTATATTATTCGAAAATGATATGTATAAGTGTTATTAAATTTCTTTAAAAATAGCTTAATCGAAATGGAGGATAACTTATTCTTAAAATGCTCATAATAGTGAAGCTAGAAGAATCTAGATTCTAAGGAACACTTACCCAAACTAAATCCTGCAGATATCCTTAAATTTATCCGAGAAATAGGTCCAAAGGAGCTAACAGTCTCAGAAACTTTCTTCAGGTGATAGAGAAATGTCCAGAAATCTCACTTGACCAATGAAGAATCCACAGAAAATGATGATATTTGTTTAAGTCCAAGCAATAAAATAAAGATGGGATTGCTAAGCGTAAAGACATGACTTTTCTTGCCTATAACGATGCTGAATATTATCATGAAGATACTGACGTAGAACTATTTATCTATTTGAGAACTGCGCTGTATGTATCTATATTGAGGTGACATTCACTGAGATCCAAAAGATCTAGTGTGCCCCTTCTAGTTAGTTTCTGAGGTAAGTTTGAGACTAGTAGCTCCTTCAGGTGTATTTTCCGGAGAAATTTTAGGATAACTGCAGACTTCTATCCATCTGTGTCCTAGAATTCTGAATTGCAGTGCAATTCGCAAGGTTTCTTCCTTCCTTCTTCCTCCACTATTTCTATCTTCTTCAAGTGTCCTGGAATCTACAATAGGGTATAATACTATATTGCCTAGGCTCTCCACGACGCCATTTTGGAAATGAGTGCTTAGAGGCTGCTTGTCTATCCGACATTATGATAATCATATGCCTTCTGTATCCTCCATGAACACTTTCTTATTGCGTGAATTTCCGCTTGAAAGATACTTGGGTTTTCCCAAGCTTACAGAGTTTTTGTCTCCTGGCTCCTACACTCTACACTCCCATCCCATGAGAACTACATTAGAAGTTTTTGTCTTATAATTTAGTGGTATTTCTAGTAGTTAGGGAGGCGAGAACGCTGAATGGCGACATTCTCGAGCGTCGTCGAGACCTATCAAAATCGAAAGATGAGGTAATTTCGAAAAGAAAAGCTCGTATGGTTAAAACCATTTTAGCGGTGGGTATGGCGTGTACGGTTTTTCAAAAATTTTAAAATAAACAGTTACTTGGGCATTCTCAAGCGCGTCAGATATTCATACCACGTATGCCCCAAGTGCCTCTGATAACAACGGTTTGCTGGTTTCCTGGTGGAGGTAGGCATATGAAGTAGTCAAAAATCCGAAAAAAAAAAAAAAAAAAAAACCAATGAAGAATCCACAGAAAATGATGATATTTGTTTAAGTCCAAGCAATAAAATAAAGATGGGATTGCTAAGCGTAAAGACATGACTTTTCTTGCCTTGCATTAGATTTTTGGAAGGGGTGTTAAGTAGGCCACAAGGAAGCTCCCTCCCTAAAAAAACTGACGATTTCGGCGTGACGATAAGTTTTTGAAATACTCGAGCTCGTCAGATTTTTATAGGGGAGGTTTATCTCGGTATCCTGAAAGCATATTTCCTTAATCTGACAAAAATGTTGGTGGGTTCTCTTAATCTGACCGAAAAAGATCTGTATTACATGTTTATGGCACATTCCTCTTTTTTGTTTCAATTCTTCACTTCGTTTTGCTTACGGTACGTCCAAAAAATAATTTGAGGACAAAGTCGAATAAGATCTCTGTTCTTTTTGGTGTACCATAGGGTTCTCACTTGGGGCCTTTGTTGTTTAATTTGTTTATTAATGATATTATTAGTAGTTTTCACTATGGAATAGTGCTTATGTTTGCCGACGATTTAAAGGTTTTTTCTGTAATAAAATCTAGTATGGAAGCTGAAAATCTGCAGTCTGATTTGAATATGCTGCGTAATTGGTGTATAAGTAATGGAATGGAGCTTAATACAAGAAAATGTCATATTATGAGGTTCCGCCGAACTAATACCCCAATATTGTATGACTACACTCTTAACAATGTGGTTCTGGAATCTCGAAATGTTGTTAAGGACTTAGGGATATTGTTGGATACCACACTTAGTTTTCAGGAACATATTAAAACTATTGTTAATAAATCTCTGAGTCTACTTGGCTACATTAAGCGTATTACCGTTGATTTTACTAGTATACATCCTTTAAAAGTGCTTTACTGTTCGTTAGTCAGACCCCACTTGGAATACTGCGCTTCAGTGTGGTCTCCACAATATTTATTTTATATTGACAAAATCGAAAGCGTTCAGCACAGATTCCTTAGACACGTAGCATTTAAAATGGGTAGATACTTAGACTATGAAACCATCCAGCAAAATTTAAATATTACCACTTTAAAGCAACGGCGAGATCAGCATGACCTACTCTGCAGAACAGTAAATTAAAATAAATCAACAGGTCTTTGTGTTCAAATGTCATACACACATCATTGGCTATGCTCAGTATTAATTACTCTTTTCATCGGTGGCTTCTTTAATACAGGGTGAAACAAAACGCCAATCAAGCAATATCTCAAAATGTTTAAATGAATCACCCTATAAGTCTTTTTACATTTTTTTAGTACAATTAATAAACTTTCAAACGATGTAGTAAACTTAGGGCATTAGTTGATGGAAAATCGTAGATATTTTATGATAATGGTCAAAAACAAGTATTATACGTACACAAATAAAATGGTATTAAATTTTTACATGCAACCTCTAGTAAATTTTAACATTCCTAAGGCATATATTTTAATCGTAATTTTGGATGCATTTACAATATCTAATCAATGAAATAAAATGTTTGCTAATAGCGTAGGTACCTACCAACCTGGAATTACCAAAAATTTCATATTCATTCATGTTTCACTTTCAAGAATTGTTATTATAGGCTTGTTTGAGAATGGGCGAAACCTAATCAAACCATATTTTTGATTATATCAAGTGGGCTACTATCAAAATAGTATCTACTAATAAATGTCAAAGAAATATTGCTGTATTCTTCGTTTGTGTTTAGGAAGTTGATTAAAACACAATAGTTAACTTGTGGTTCCAAAAAGATGGAGCATCTGTATATCAGAAATTTTACCGACAGGTGGGTAGGACGTGGTGGACCAATTTCGTGGCCTCCTCGATCTCCAGATCTCACACCAATGGATTTCTTTTTATGGGGATACATCAAGCAACTTGTGTATCAAACGCAACGCATTTTCCACAATAACTCCAGCTATGTT
>CAJUYI010008418.1:0-10994 GCA_910591695.1 Galerucella pusilla
TTTCTAAATACCAGTATTACAAAAGTTATTAAAGGTGGATACTTTTACCTGAAAAGCACTGTATATACAACTACTACTGAGGAAAATACAGTTATATGCTAATGATACATGCCTCGTTTACTTTGGTAAAGAGAAGCAACTACTGAAAATGCAGATCGAATCAGATCTGAATCTCGTGAAGGAATGCATGTGTCATTATAAACTAACCCTCAACGTTGACAAATCCAACTATGGTCATATCCAGAGATCAGGAGTGGCAGCAATTGACCTTAGGAATTGGAACAAATCAACTAAAGAAAACTGATTGCAATAAGTATCTAGGTCTAGGTCTATATATTGACAACAAACTCACGTGGGAAAAACATATGAATGATGTAGCCAAGAAGATTGCACCAGCTATAGGTGTCTTAGGAAGAGCTGCACAAGTACTTGAGGTCAAGCACAGGAAAGCTATATATTATTCTCAAATTCACTGCCACCTGTCCTATTTAGCACTCATATGGAGCTGCACTTTCCAGAATAAAGTCAAACCACTAATGGTTCTTCAGAACAAGGCGATAAAAAGAATTTTCTATTTACCAAGGCTACATCCTACCGAAAATTTATACCTGCCCAATCAGATAATGGACATCAAGTCTTTACACATCTTCCAGTCATGCATCTATATACATAAATGTAGACTCAACAATTCCACATCGAACATAAACTTTAGCACAACCAGAAACATGCATGAGCATAATCTAAGAAGTAGTGACAACATCACAACAACCTTCATAAAGACATTGATAGGACAAGGAAGTATACTTGCAGAGGGTGTGAGACTCTATAATAAGCTACCTTCATCCCTAAAAACCTCGCGGCTGAATTATTCCAAAAACGCAAATATCTCGAAAACCAGTGACGTTTGAGACTAATGATAAGTATACCTTTTTGTCGCAGAAATGATGTAGTTTTAATATTTTCCAATGAATAGAGGGAAACCGTTAACGATAAATAAGTTAATCGCACAGTTACAACAACAACAGGCCTTCTTGAGTATCACAGGGGCCATGAAAACGACTCTGACTGCGGCCCTAGAGGTTATACTAAATCTACCACCACTGCATATCCTTATTCTAGGAAATGCAAGATCTGTTAGTCACAGATTATTACAGGGACCTCCTCTGATAAGCCAAGAACACGGTCAGATCTACAAAGAGCTATATGAAGAAATAAAGGCAGATCCAATAATGGGAATGCAAATGGATCAGATTGCCCCACAATATAGTTTCAAAACCGAATATACAGTCTACAGAAAGACCTTTTTTATTGGCGATCACTGAAGCATAGGAGACAACCCTCACGTCGGTCCTGCACGTATCAGCGGAAGTTACACATTCAGACACAGATTCCTGGGCTATATATAACATATTAGAGAAAACAAAAACGAAATAAAAAAATGCAAGATAAAATCGACCAAACTCCGCATTCTACAGCAAGGACAATCAAGACGATACAAAAACACAAGGGAGCAAGTAGGTACAAATATACACAGACGCAGGTATAAAAGAGAACAACAAAACGGTAGGAATATACATAAAAACGAAGCAAGGAAGACATACAGAATGAAAAGGAATATGGACATAAACAGTCTGGAAGCCTTGGCAAGGGCAATGAAAACAAGTATAATAGCTAACAACACCTAACGCTACACAGGCAAAAACGTTCCAATACATACAGACTCCAGATCAGTATTACAACAGTTGGCAAACAGCAACAATAGATGCCTAGAAATAACCAGGATCGAACAGAATGAAGAACTCATGGCAGGACACAATATAACATGTAGCTTTCACAAAGTAAACCGAGACCACTACGGCATGAGAAAGGCTTATCAACTCACCAAAGCTACACCAGACGATGTTACAAATTGTTACAAAATCTAAAATCAAGACACAAAAGCACAAAACACAATTAGAACACTGGCAACAAAATTGGAACAAATCAAAAACAAGACGGAGAACACATAGCATTATTGAAACAGTAAACAAGTCGTTACCAAATTGGAGCTGGAAAACTATACAGCTGCTACTTGGACATTGGAACATGAACGAATACTACCAAAGATTCAGACTTGGAGACACCGATGGGAAATGCAAACACTCCAACAAATTAGAGCACAATGCGCACATGATACAAAGATGTACTATACCACAAGCTCGGAAAACACTCTTCGACAGACTGGAAAGAAGACAGCAATAATATCTACCAAGAAATATGGGTTTTTTTGACATTGGATTGGTTAGATAGTGCGTGGTTTCAGATCATATGCCGAAAACTGGGTGGACCATTGCACTGTGGTCCCAACGATTTTACACCCTACAGGATTGCTTATTTCCATTCAACTCTGTGTTCGCCTCGCTCAAGTCGGACGAACACGTCATCACTGGACCTAACCTTTTTAATTTTATGGTTAATCGTGCGTGTTAACAAAGTGTGTTTTGACATTATTTTATCCGTTTTTTTCAATTTTGAAGGTATTGTTTATAAATAAATGTGGTACCTAAGTAAACTTCTCTAATAATTGTCAATCAAGAAAGTCTATAAATGCGAAGCACGTTATTTCAGTGTAAATACAAAATTTTTGGATTAGAGTTTCAAATGTATACCTACATTTCAAATACTAAAGGTGGATTCATGGAAGCAGAACTAAAAATAGATTTATAACTAAAACTAAGAACAGAGAACCATGTAATGTAATGTAGATGATCATGCAAAAAAATAAGAAATTAAGATATAAGCTCAAACTTAAAAGAATGCCTTAGTTTCTCAGTTTCTGGCATTAACATCTACATTACATTATACATGGTTTTATATGTTCTTAGTTTTAGTTTGAAGTAATCTGAGTTTGAATTTTTGCTTGTATGAATCCTTTTTTGTAAACTTCGGACAATTATTAGGATTAATTATGATAATTATAAATCTCAAAAAAAATGGTTGAAGAGAAAAAGTGTGAGTACGACAAGAGATGATAGAGGTTTTCCCCATAAGAAAAAAAATATATATAGTGCTTAGTTTACCCATCAATTAACCCCTAAACACATCTCGTAGATTTGATTGTCTTTCTGTAGAAAATAAATTATAAGCAAGTTTCTTCAATTCAAAGTTATTGTTTCAATCGTTGATTTATATTTTATAACTACTTATACTACTAAATATAACTTATTAAAATAACATAACACCAAACAAAATTTATTTATTTTTTGCATATACACAAGAAAAAAGTGAAAAATAATAACGATTGCAATATATTTTAAATTGGTGGAGGTCCACTGGTGACGTAAGCAAGTTCCAACTCACCGACGAAAGATTTAAGCGAATAAGCAATCCTGTAGGGTGTATAATCGTTGGTTCGGTCCCAGCTCTCTATTGGAGTGGAACCGGGACGCACAAAGGCATAAACGATTCTTTCTATGGTACCCTGGATACCGTGACCTTACAATTGTCTGCAGGTGCGTTCAAGGCACGTGCGCACTCCTATGGTAGCTTAGAAAATTGATCTCTATGGAATCGTGCCTTCAGGGCAGTAAAAATGACAAATGATCAACAATCCTGAAATTCATTTGGTAACCAAAAAAAGTGCATTATTTATTATTATATTCAGGAGCCCAATGTAGAAATTTTAGTCCGAATCGTTAGTGAACTGCAAGTAAATGTAATTTTCTCTCAGAAACTACCAAATCCTTTTTATTTTTTTTTTCAAATCCACATCCGGATGATTTCATTTCGATTTTACAGGGCTTATTTCCCGCTGCTCTTCAACTTCATTTTTCTGTTCTTTTTGTGACGTTACTTTAAGCAACACTGCACACATACACATTGAACTGTCCAAATTCAAATGTCGAGAGGTAAAATTCGATAATAAATTGATGTATTTTATTGGACCACACTTTTGTTGGGCGAATGCTGTCAATGGCGCTCCTAATTCCATTGGAAAATACTGAGCGGACTTTTAACTCGATTAATAAAGTAGAATGTTCGGCACAGGATATTAAAAGAGGTTATAAATTTATTCGGTCGAGTGTGTAGCTTTAATTATTCAGTTTTTCTTGTAATTTTTCATTTGATTTCCGGTTGTTTTGGATGGGACGGTTACAAATTTAACAATAGCTTTCACTTTATCAAATATCTATATTTATTAAACTTTCCAGTGCTGTTCGATCTTCAATATTGATATTTCAAAGAGCGGGGCATTCCAACATTCTCTGATCATTACATTAAATTAATAATTAAACAAAATGTGATGAGTTATTATTGGAATTTTTTGCTACGTTTGCCTGCTTATTGCGTCTTTATAATATCATGTTGCCAACATTTTAATACAATAGTTATGTTACCGTTAAAGTATGAAATCCGTTATTTTATAGATTATCTAGTTATTCCATGAAATAACTGATTGTGTCAGTTGAAGTGTGAAACTCTCTTGTATTTCATGGTTTAACTGGTTATTCCATAAAATAACGAACTGCAACCCGTTGAAGTGGAAAATAATCTATATCATATACCTATCTCGCACGACAAATGGTAAATGGTGAATCTCCACCACTTATGCATCTATGAACTATTCCAGGCCATAGGAAGAAAACATACTGTTCGTGTGTCAACAAAAAATGTTTCTGTTTTAGACATTTTACCAATTTTTTTGGAACAAATGATTTTATGGTACGTTTCCGTAAATACCATTCATACGCTGCATAAATTAGATAAATTACTTCTTTTTCATTTCAATTGTCTATCATTAGTTTAATTTTATTTTAGATAAATTGTTCATTTCGCACTTCAACTGTCTCTCATTAGTTAATTCATAGAATACCCAGTTTTTTCATAGAATAACTAATTGAAGTTTCAAATTAATAACATACTACAGACTTTAACGGATAAGATCAGTTATTTCATGAAATAACTAGGTATTCTATGAAATAACTGAAGTGAATACTTCAACGGTAAAAGTTATATAGAAGTATTGAACTCAAATCTGGTTTAGTTTAGTTAGTTAGTTTTCATGAATAATACCTCTGAAGTATTGTGAGTCCGTAACGTGGTGGTGCTTAGCAGTATTTCTTGTCTAATATACAGGCACGTTTTGTGAAATCACAGTGGACTGGAAAATAAAGCTTATATTTAAAACTGAAAATTTATTAGTAGTTCGCTAAAGCTGGTGTTGTACAAATATAACTATGTAAAATAAAGAATGGGCTCTGTATACATTCACGTCAAAAAAGTGAAACAGGCACGAGGTACACAAAATGCTTTTTTTTCCAACAATTTCCATATTTTTCATATTTAGTTTTCTTCCATGTTGAAAGCAAGGTTATTAATTCCATCTTTACGGTTATCAGTATCTTCTTTTTTCACAGTTTCTGTGGTATCTTCTACTTTATGAACTATTCCATTTGACATTTTTCTAATTGTGCCATTTTCTTGACTAATACTTTTCCTAACTCCATTCATCATGGGAGTATCAATTGGTACTACTATTTGTGTTTCTCTAACAGCTGCATTAAGGATCACATCAGCTACTATACTGTTACGTTTTTCCAAATTCATTTTTGTCGATTCCCGTGTTTCTCGGCGAGACTGAAGATACATCCAGCTGAAAAAGAATAGTTTTGATTGAACTATGAATCTAAATATGCAGAGTGGGTTTTGGAGAAAATTACATTGGGACTCATTTGGAAAAACAAAGATATGATATAAGAAGCTCTGACAACTATCACACTTGGAAAAAAATCGTAGATGTATTATATCATGCCACAGCTTCACAGACCTGTTAGTCTGCCCAACATGAATACCACCCTTTTCCAAATCCAGTATTTCATCCTTGAGGCTACCCTACATCTGTTTTAAAATATTTTTTGATTTGTAAACTGAATTTAATCTTGTTCTATCAATAATTGAATTGAAATAATTTTGCCCCGTTTCACACAAGCATGCCAAAACGAATTTCGAATTTATAGGATTCATACAAAATTCACAAACAACTTTACTAGTTACGCTCATTCTATCAAGGGAGAACTCAACAAAATAATCTGTGGAAAACCACAGTGCTCTGTAATTCAGATACTCACGCGAAAATGATAACTGCAGGCACAGTGAGGATTCCTCCTAAAATATAGAAAGCTCCTGGCATAATATGGATAGTAGCTGCATAGGTGGCGTTGTACATAGGTCCGTACAATAATGGCATCAATGCTTCACAGACTCCAAAAAGAGAATTAACTTTACCTGAAAATTGAAAATAATAAAAACTATTTCAAAATTAACAGAAAAACAAGCACTTCACTTCTGTATATTGTTTTTCATAAATATCGTGAAACTTTTGTGTTAGTAATGTTGATGACGCCATGCTGCTTGCTTCCTTCACATACCGTGACGTATAGGGTGATTCAAAATTACTCAAATCGCTCGCCATTTTTCAAAAATTCAATCAAATTCATTAAGTGTAGCGACTTGGTACCTGACATATTTGTTTTCAGTGAAAGCAATAGGTTTTTTTATCACTAGGTGCCTATATTGTCATTTAATGGTTTTTGTTTTGTGTTTGTGGCTTTATACTGGAACACTACCACCTCATCAATACTACACACTTTACACTATCTTACGCCTGCTTCTATAACCAAGTTATCTTCTTCAGAGACTGAAAGTAAGCTTCGTCATTCATACATACAATTTTTTCCCATTTTTCATCGCGCTAAACTAGTATCATCGCAAACAAATTATCTTGGCTCGGAATAATTTTCAGAAACTGCTCTTCTGTGAAAAGAATATAGAACGGACTAAAGGTCCTTAGTCCTCATCCGAACTTTCATAACATTTAACTATTTCCATGCTTTCAAATGCATCCAACGTTTTATAGTGGAAAGTGGGGCAGTCTCAGCTATTTTGAAGTATTGTTTTATTATTCTTAATTTAAGTCCGATTCATTTGGAATGTTTTTATCGACATATTATTAGCCTGTATGATGAGGAGAATGGTGGATGACCTAATTAATTGCGATAGACTTGGGAAATCTCTCCAGATCACTTTTCTTAATAATCAAAATAGTGAAATGGAAAAATTCATTTCTGTACACAAGATTTGAAAAAAAATTTAATATAGCTTCAGTTCACAAATCAAAAAATACTTTTAAGGTAACCTCAATAATGAAACAATGGATTTGGAAAAATATGATATGTTTATGAAAATAGCTGTAAAAACTGTTATATGAACTGTATTTCATTCTTCAAGTTCTTCTACCGATAGTAGATCGCCACCATTTCCTACAAGCACGGTATCCGAGGATCTGCGAAATGAGTGCCTGGAGGATTTTCCCATTTTAAATATGCTGCAATTTTCTTCGGAACAGCTCCAACAATATGAATTCCCACAACTTGTGTCACATCATTTCTATAACCAAAGAAGAATCGCTTACTTTCCAAATTTGAATTCCGCAAAACTAGGTATTTTTGGTATAAACCATTTGCATCAAATGAGAGTCCTTCTTTGGTGTGATATTGTTGAGCTGTTTCATGACAACACAATGTTGAGATGTTCTTTCCTTGGAATCAAAATGTAATATTCCAGCAGGATAACTAAGAGTCTTGAACGACACACGGCCGATACGCAAATACAATATTGAACATTTTCCATTATTAGCTACATATCGGCCTTGTAACGGTAATAACTGAAAAATGTATTCAACAGTACAATGGTGAATGCATTTCGAAGCATAAAAATTGTTGAGTGTATTAGTGGTTTGAGTAAAGGCAAAGGGCCTGATCCTAAGGAAAAAGCAGTTGTAAAAATGTTTATACGCCAGGATGGTTTATTCCCGTTAATTAATCAGATTGGCGCAATAAAAAAATACATGAATTACGAAGCGTCGCAGGGTTAGTTTACATTCATTAACTGAAAAAGACAACTTGGTTATCGAAACGCGCGTAAGATAGTGTAAGTTATTAGTGTTGGTGATGTGGGGTAGTGGTATGAGTGTTAAGTGTTAAGTATCATTAACGGTTCCAGAACTCCTAATTCAATGTATAGTTGCTTTTTGAGCAGTAGATAACCCACCCACCACACGTATCAATTTTGCATTAAGAATTGTGAATTGAATTTGTTATTTTGATAATAATCTAAAGTTTTTTTACATGGTTCTCATATTTGAAATAAAATTGTTCACATATATTCACTCCTTGGAAGTAATTTTGAAAAAATGTGGGCTACCTTAGTTCAATTTTCCGTCACGAAATTTTTTAAATCAATCCTTCCATTATACTGTCAAGCAAATTTGCTATACCACAATTATTTATAAATACACTTACCAAGTTCATCCGTGGGCACCAGCTTCGAAGCTATTGATCGCATCGCAATAAAAGATGTTCCATTCAAAATCTCCACAATCGCACCTGAAATATTTGAATTATTGGATTAGATAACAACATGAAATACCAATTCACTTTTCAATAAATTGAAGCAGATAAGTGTTGTCACGATACCCTTTTGTAATACTCCACAGGTCAGGAACGCTCAGCTGTTGGGAAGGAATTGAGACATTTTTGCTCAGAAACAGAAACCAGTTTAGGTACATATCCCAAATAAAAAAGTATAATACGACAAATAAAGATTGAGAATAATTTGTTTTCCAACCAAATATTAGTCGTACTCACTGTTTGGACCCTCACTTTGTGAAATCAATTCAAATTTTTTCTTCCTTGCTATTACCATAATGATTAATGACATTTACTTAATCGTTAATCATTTTATTCTTAAATTAGAAACTTTTCCCACCATTTTCACCTATTTTTATTACTATATTGTAATGCCATCGATCATTGACAAGTGGACAAAGTTGGAATGGAATCTTTTGGTATAGAGTCCACTTGGGGGCAGCTACAAACATACATACACACAAGTGAAGCTAAAATAATTTATTTAGCTGATTGATTTTACTTTTGGGAGTCGTATTAACAGCTTCGCTTAGTATATGGAAAATCGAACTCGCAATCTCTTGTTTACTAGACAGTCGTTTCAACTAACTAAACCATGACACCAGTTAGTATATTTGCTTCAGTAGAACGTTTCAAGCCAAAACGATATATCCATCATGAATTTTTTCATACAATAAGTTCAAAAATTATTAACACCCTATATTTCACTACGTTCACCGATCCTTTCACTATTATTTAGGATATCAAAAACAGCTGCACGTAGTTGTACATCTCGGTGGACTCAAACTAAATATAAGTCGTACTGAAAACACCTGCCAAAACAGGAACACTGCCAACTCCTGTTCAAAAACCCTCGGAGACGCTGACTAATGGAATATTAAATATCAGCTTTGACCAGATAAGAAAAGTGACGGGTTGATTCACCGGTCACTGTACCCTAAGGAAGACCTTGTCATATATAGGGAGGAACAAACAAATCTGTCGGTTGTACAATGGAAGAGGAGAAAACAGCCTCTCACATTATATTCAATTGTGAAGCATTATCCCATTGGAGATATAGACATTCATTCATTCACATAAACGGCACAACCAAGAGCACAAAAATCCTAAGGGCTGAAGTGCCGATAACTCCAAGCCTCTTACTGATGGGGAATCAATCAATATGGATGTCAATCTCTCCATAGTTAAGCTAGAAAAAAGTGTCAATTTTACACTTAATATATTGAAAATCGGGAACTGCTGTCTGCTTTTTGTGAGAATACCTAATAGGGTAAGTGCTCCAGTGATTGAACACCACCCAGTGAATGAACAAATCCTAAGTTTTATTCAAATATCAATAGTTTCAACTGAAAATACGTTGTAAGCGCGTTTTCTATCGGTCCAACTTTAATTTTCGGTTTTGGCAACGTCGCTTTCCTAATGGTCAATGTAATCAGTTTCAATATGGCGAGCTATTAAAAGTACGTGTTTGTGATTGTGCTGCAAATCTTAACAAAATAAGGAGGACAAAGGTAGGTAACACTTTATTTGAAGCAATGTAATTAATATTATAAATTGTTATATCCGATGTTAACTGTTTTATGTAGATTAATGAGTGTTAAAGATCCATAAACAAAGTAATATTGCGCCAAAAATTTTAGCTAGAAATATTTTTCGAGGTGTTCGAGCTAAGGCTTTAAAATTATATCGCTAGCCAGTCAATGAACAATTGTTCATTCACTAGGATTTTCGTTATATCTGTACTGAAACGCTTTAATTCCATATATTTACAATAAATAAAACGTGTTTATTTGGAATTGCTACATTTTTATGTTTTGAATCTCTAGTCCAGTGCTGGAACAACACTTTTTTTATTTATAAGGTTTAGTTTTGGATATTAAACACAACGAATCTTTTTTAATTTTTGTTCACTGTTCATTTATTGGGTATGAAGTTCCAATAATTGAACATATACGTTCAATAATAAGTTTCTTGTTTCACTTAATGAACACAGTGTTTTATTAGGAAATTGGTGTCGTTTTTTTACTAGATGATATCACTAATGAATGAACACCAGTAGAAATTTACCACATGAAAAAATTTTTAAAAATGTTTGTGGCTTTTTTCAGATGGACGTTCCTGGGAGAGGTCGATACATTCGATTTGCCTATAGTCACAGTAGTTTGGAAGAAGCTCTTAATCAAGTAGCTACGGGTAAAATGTCTCTAAATGCGGCACATAGGCAATACCACATTCCAAAGTCAACTCTACATAATAATCATAATCATAAACAGGATAAGCAAAAACCTTATGGTCTCACTGGAAAAAAATTTGAGGAATATTTTCAAGAAAAAGAAAAAGAAAAGCAAAAGAAACTAGATGAAATTGCCAAAAGAAGAGAGAAAGCTGAAGAAACAAGAAAGCGAAAATTAGCTGAACAACTTGAAAAACAAAATTAGAAAAAGAAAAATAGAACAGATATAATTAAAGAGGACCCAAATGATGTAACGGAAATGGAAATAAAAGAAAATATCGATCATCTTGAGTTAA
>CAJUYI010008419.1:0-10993 GCA_910591695.1 Galerucella pusilla
AAGTCCATAAACTTTCTAGATCTTACAATTTCAAATATAAATAATAGTCATGACTTTTCTTTATTTCACAAACCATCACATACATACCTCCAACGTTTGAAAAAGCTACTGTGTTAGCGAAACGCGTCACTTTATGTTTAATTACAATGTAGATTTTACAAAATAAATTTGTTTGATTTCATAACTTAATAGATTTTGTTTATCAAACTGAATAAATAATAAAAAAGGTACTTAACTTGTTTGGAATATAATACTAGTTAAAAATAAAACAACAAACGTGAAAAAGATGTAGATACCTAATGATGATTGAGGTTGTAATATTTTTATATAAAAACAAAACTGACAAAAAGCGTTTTCGATTATTTACTTTTGGCTGCTAGTAGCAGCTCGTAGTGACTGAATTCCGTTCGTTTATTACGGAGCGTGACGCCTAGTCTTACCTTCCCCAGGCCTTGCTCAAGCACATACCGAAAAGTATGAGCTTCAAGCCACGGACATTAAATATTTGACGTTTGCCCGGTTTGACGTTTATTTAAAGGTTAAGATTGTGCCGATTACTATTTAATATGATTTAAACCTTACTAAAAATATCTAAATATGCAAAATTTTTATTATCAAAAACATTATAATTGAAAACTGTTCTTCTAACAACACAGGAAATTCATTGGCATTGGCACATGTCAGGTGGTTTTGAGGATCCTAAGAAATCGTGTTCGTTTTGCTCAAAAGTCGTGACGACTGAGGCGTCACGCACAAGTGCTTGAAGCCCAAATAAACGAAAGCAACAAAATATCGTTGTCAGTTGTATCAAAAAAGCTTTGTGAAACGGGCGGCAATTTAACCAATTTTGAGTTGGTGCGACAAAATCCACAAAATAGAGCAAGTTCTAATTCATGCGACCGACGCGCCCAACGAAAAAAAAAACGCCAAGCTGCATGCAACTTTTTCGAGTTGTAGCGTCAACTCGCACCATGAAAAATGGACTTAACATTGCAGAATTTTAAATAGATCTGAAATTGGTAATCATTGAGAGTTTCCTGAGGATATCATTCAAATAAAGGATTACAATAGATTTTGTAGGTACTTTTACCCCTATTTCATTTTTGTCTTCTTTGATACAATTCTGAATTATTTTTAAAATTACTGAAATTGGATCGTAGAAAAGTATGTGAAATTCATAAAATAGCGAATAAAAAAGATGAAGATCTAACATACGATATTTTCCAGAAATTTTTTTTTTCGTACTGCACTGTGCTTCTTTCTTAACGGCTTTAAATATCATTCTCAATATTGCTTCGTTATCGCTTTGCTTCAGTGCTCCATATTTAAGGACACGCTTGAATGGTGTTTTGTGATTTTGGATCTATAACTGATATTTTTTGAATATTTTGAAACCTCCCCTTTCACTCCCTAAGGAATAACTTGACGTTTATCATCCGCATTGTTCCGTTTATATCGTCGTTTGAAGACATTTAACTGCCAGGTTCAATTTTTAACACCCTCTAAGGAACGACAAAAATTAAATCTATACAAAACTCTGAAAAGGACATAATACACCCAAAAATTGAATAAACTGATGATGATAAGTATCAAAATAGCCGTGATGTAAAGCAACGATCTTTATCTAGTTAGAAAGCTAATTTGACTTCTGTTACAAGCTGTATAACCTTACTTATTTCGTACCCGTGGGAATTTTTGGAAGTTAACCTAACTCTGACAATTATCACGTAATTTCATTGGAAATTGTTCTCTGTAGGCTCGTTATGAAAAGTTGCGGCATTTAGGGACTCGCCCTTTGGTTATTCCAATTCTTTGATTACTAGCATTAAGCCACCGCAAGCGTATGTATTTTCAGTTGGGGTACGGCTCCGAATAAGTTGCTAGTTGACTGGATCAGATGGATTTAATTCTGGATATCGAAGAAGACCAATCCTGGGCTTCTTTATTCCTGGGTTTATATTTCACGATAACACTTAAAAGTTATTGGAAAAATGATTGTTCTCCATTTTAGTACCCAAATAATCTTTGTTTAAGCGGAATTCCGATTGCAGCATAACTTTTCGATATTTTGCATCATAGTATATTCTTCAACGAGTGCAGAATGATGGCTATTATTCACGTGGATGAAGTTTCCAAAACGAGCGAGCGCAGCCAGTGAGTATAGGAATCATCCAAGTGAATAATAGCCATTCTACAAAAGTAAAAGACTATACTTTCTCCACGACTAAAAAAACTTCAAATGAGGATCGAACCCTGATCGTCCGCGCCAGAGTTAACCATTTTTATCACTGGGCTATGGATCATATTTATTTTTAAAACTATTTTCTATCGAAGCCCTTACATTTATAAATGAAATTAATTTCTGGAGGCGTACATATTTTAAAATATTCATTATCGCTACTGTTGTCCATATCATACGTAAAATTATGATTATATAATTATTTTGACGTTTCAAACGACGAGCTATCAAAAGCGATTTGCGTTATTAGGTGTTTGACGTTTTGAAACAGAATGTGATTGGCTAACGAGAGTGAATTATTTTTCATTATTCACTGGTGTGAAGAATTTATATCATTATGCAGCTAAATATGTAAAAATAATTTGTGCGTTATTATTTAGTCGTGGAGGAATTCAACTTCTCAGTTGGCTAGGAGAAGCAATAATTGTCAACTTCACAGCTAATAGTGGAAAATATAATTTTTCTACGACCGTGCGCTTTAACCCACTTTCCCGCACGCATTTTAGTTTTGAAAGTGCCACTAGTAAAATTATGCAAATGCTGCCCTTTATCAGATAGTTTTTTTACTTCAGAAGTTATAACTATTATCACAACAGGTGAATACATATTTACGAAATAGTCCATAAAATAAAATCTACATCTTTTCTAGCTTTTTGATGCATTTTTAATTTTTTGAAAATATGAAATAATGAAGATATTTTGATATAACCCTGTACATAATTGTCATAATTGTTGTTATTTATATTAAGCTTAAATTTATTTTACACGTTTAACCTATTTTGTATAATTGAACTGATTTGAAAACTTGGAAATGGGGCCCGATCCCCCCCAAAAAAATCTGGATCTATAAAGCCGCTCCGGCGACTATGCCCCTCTTGGGGTACATAGTCACTATATATATATATATATATATATATATATATATATATATATATATATAACCTTTTTTGTCATTGTTTTTATAAAATACTGGGTGTTACCCGTGAATAAATAAATAAATAAATAATTACATTCTTTGAAGTAGTGTCACAAAACAACTATCAAACCACCAGGGTTTGATTTAAAAAATATATATATATGGAATAAACTTATTTCATCTACAAATGACTAAAAACCGTTGCCGTCACCTTCATCGTCATCTTTATGTGACCTGCAACCGATGCCATCCTCATCGACGTCATCTACTTACCAGTTAACACCAAATAACTCCACTGGACCGGCAATTTTAAGTAATTTACAGAATGCAACAAAATATGTTTTTAATATTAATATTTATAATAATTAATAGTTTTTGATTGAAGTTTTGTATATGTATGTTGGAATAAAATAACTTTTGAAAAATGGGTTGGTATACTTTTTTGTATATACGGTCGTAGAAAAAATAATGTTCCTAACTCATGCGTAAAGTATCACTTTCCGCACTTGTTAGGAAAATAACTATTTTATCCACGACTACCTTTAAAATTCTTACTCCAAGAATTGCTATACCGGTGTAAAAAAGCATCGTAAAACCAACTAATTTTATTCTAGGTATAAATTTTGGTATAACTTTATACCCAGTATAACTATACCTAGTATAAATCTCTCTTGTAAAACCGGCCCTCAAATGGGGTTTTCATTTCAACACTCTTTTTTAGATACGTAATTATCATCGAGTTGCCTTGAATTAAGTCGTTTGTTGTATAAACTTTTGTGCTGTCAGTAAATTTGACAGAAGTGTCGGACATAGTGAAAAATATTTCTTCGGATTGCACACCACCTGAAATTGGAATTCGTTGTGTATATATTATTTGTTCATAAAAAATTTATTTGATGTTTTTTAACCCCTTTAGAGCACATTTTTTTATTTTTTCTTCATGTGGTCGTAGATAAAGTTTTGTATGAAACTTGTGCGTGAAGTATTTTACGCACTCATTGCCTTACATTTTCGCAACTCGTGCGCAAAAGTATAACTTCACGCACTTGTATCATAAATAACTATTGTTAAACTTGCATAGTGTTTGTTTAAATCTGTCCGTCCCAATTTCCATAAACCTCTCTTTGGAACAAGCATTGTTTAAGGTAACTTCCTTTTTGCTTTTTTCGACAACATTTTGTTCGGGTACGTACAAAGATTTCACTTACGCTTAGTTGAAAATTCCGAAATGGCATATGGTTCACATTCAAATTGGAAATCTGGAGGCAAAGAATCCGTCCGTCTGCTGGCTTTGATCTAATTAATAGGTGGTTCGAATTCACAAAGAATGACGATGGAATTGTACAAAGAAAGATTGATAAATTACGGCCCTTTATGAAAATTCAGTTGTGGAAAGCCTCCAGCAGTGACATCTGCTAAGTCCTGAGTAATTACGTTTGAATATTCCGTTACATTACATACTTGCGTATAGAGCTAGGAAAACAGTGGATAACTCTCTCCGAAAAAAGACATGCATGTTCCATCATTTTGTAACCAATTTTAAAAGCAGTTATTCCACTCTCTTCTGGAAACTGTTACCTTAGACTACGAGGCTCATTCTTAATTTTTGGTGTAGTAGAAAATTCAGGTCGAAATTATATGAATGAGATGTCTCGACAATTCGATGTGGTATTGCTTCAAAAACTCGATTGTTCCTAGAGCTGTGTTGGAACTTGTATAGTCCTCGCTGGGGGTTGGTTTATCGAAACGCAGCAAATATTTCGGATAAATAAAACAATATAGTTCATTTACAATAAGTTTGCAATTTTGACATTAGTAGTAACAATTGCAGCCACTGAACAAAATCTAAATATCCAAAGTGTAAATGGAATAATTAATCATATAACGGGGGAAGTTACGGTCCAACAGTTGGCTGCTGTGTCTGTGGTTGCCAGACTTATATTGTCAAAATCAGACAATTTCACCAGAATGTCTTGTGTTGGTTTGTCGTTTTAATTATAAAGTAGTTGCAAGGAGATGGCAAGGAGATCCCTAATATCATATTTTGAGAGATAACGGTGGATTGCTAATTCCTATTACTTCTGTGAGAGATGTAAGTTTTCAATAAATACATTGTTACTTAATACTGCAATAACGATGCAATTCAACATGTGCAGGAAGATAACATTTTTCAGTTAAACTTATGGTTTCAAACTTCGACATTTTGAAGTTTATGTACCTATCTACTCATCAAAATTTTATAATTTCAGCTCTTACTTTTTTTCAGTTAAATGTAATCTTATACAATAAACAACTTATCAACATAATTTCATGCCAACAGCTGGAAAAAATAACAACGTGGCAACGATGTAAAACATCTCTCATGTTTTGCTATTGCAAACTTATCGTGAATGAACTATATCAAAGATTACAGAATAAAATATAGTAAGATGCTTCACTCAAGGCTTGATTCAAGTTTCTGTCCCAAACGGACGCCGCTCTCATGAATTATGTTTACTTATTTTATTTCAAGCTATACAGGAGCAATTAGAGAAATACATATTTAAATTAATAGGATTCTTTATCACAAAGGTTTATTTTTAAATGTTAATAATTTCGAAAAATGTTCGGGATATGGATTTGAAAAGGTAAGTATAAAATAATTTTAACACACAAAATATAAAATCACTAAAACTTGTTTCTACCACCCATCCTTTCGTGAAACGATAAAGCGTACTTTTCGATGGTAGCCGAAAAATACTGCTAACTTTTTTATAAGCTTTTGGGCCTAGGAAGTAAACACTTAGAGCGAACTGCTTCAGTGCGTCTAAATAACTAGCTAATTCATTATCATATATCTTTGTTGAATTTTTTTTTAAAACGTTCATTCCATCTACTGAATTGGATGAACAAAATTGACTTCCGTATTTGATAATAACTAATTTAATACCCACCTCTCAACGTCTTTAGGAAAATGATAAAAGGAGACTAAATGAAATAAACAAAATTCTCTGGCCCTTAATCCTTAAGTACTAACACACTTAACACACTGTCTCAGAGACAGTCAGTATAGAAAGGTTGAGTATAAAATATCTTCCCACTCCCGCGCTCCAAACGTTGACCAGTGACGTAATTTCAGTACACATCCAAAAAATGCGAGCAAGCCCAACTTTATGCTTTATATTTTTCTCATTAGTCTGTTAATCTTTTGTGTTTTCTTGCTTAATGTACTTGTTTATATAATATCCTTAGTATAAAAATAAATCCATAATTTTGTATTAGCAAATATTACAAAATATTTAGTGTTTAAGCTTTGCTATATAAAATATTAATATGATTTTTTGCTCATTTCAACAATTAATTAATAAATTTAAAAAATCTATACAATATAAATATAGAACACGAGCAACCAATTATAAACACCGTTCTAAAATAACAGCGCTCGACGGGCGACGTCCCGTATAATATGCCAAATTAAATGCAAGTAAGGACGTAGCGACCACCAGACAGTCACCAGCGGCATCGGTGCTTTACGCGATAAATTCGAACGAGTGTATTTTAGTGTATTTTATTCTGTAATCTTTGACTATATGTACCAATAAGCAGTAATAGCTCTTTAATCTTGTAGAGGAATTGTTGCCACATGACTTGCTTTTGAGACAAACGTCAACACAATTTTTTTGGGAACACTTCAAGAATTGATAACTAGTCAGTTATCAGTCAGTCATCTTGGAACACTCAGACAGTAGTCTGGGTTGATTTTTTTTTATTTTAGCTTAACGTGCCTCGACAGCACTGGTCATTGGCACAGAATAAATAGATACAAATATTTACATATAATTATTACAAATTTCAAATTAGATTTTACGGTATAGATTAGTAGCTTACAGGAACTGTAAGACTTTCTTGACTTCGGTAGGGCAGGCTTGCGGTTAGGTCTTAGGTCAAATTGTTGATATGTAGCAGAAAATTCTTTGCAGTCCGTCAGTAAGTGCTTTACAATCACAATATCATTACAGCTATGGCGAATGGGACGATTTCCTGAAGACATCAGATATCCGTGTGTGAGTTTGGTATGGCTGATTCCGATTCTTCTCATTATAGTAGCCTCTCTCCAAGTTGAGAAGTTAAGGGAGAGAGAAGTGGATGGATGGACAACATGAAGTGCTGTCATACTATCCTGCCATAGGTGTCGCCAAGGTTCTTGTGTAACGTTTTTGAAGTGGATTTTTAGATCGGTTGCGAATTGGACAATGTGTGTCGGGTTGTTATAAGTGGTAGGTTCTTTCGCGTGACGGTCCGTGTTAAGTTTATTTCATTTTGTTTTTGTGAAAACTGATACTGGGGCCTATTCTGTAACTCTTCCTATGAAATTCAAATGCCGTTAAAAATTTAACCGGCGCTAAAATCAAATCGGTATTCGCTAACCACATTTCCCTTGATATTTTGAAGGATTCCTTTAAAATAGCCTGTTAAAACTATTATTTTTGAAGGAATGTTAAAGTGTGCCCTTAAATGATAACGGTAACAAAAATGGCGTATGTAGATGTTGCTGGTGAAGCCTTGATTGAGGAATTAATTGCAAACTACGAAAAGTAAGAAACATTGTTAGATATTTGTTGGATAGTTTATATTAGGTAACAATTTTTATGTATTATTCTATGGCAGAATTTAGCTCGGAATTTAGATTACACCAAAGAAGTATTAGGGACTTTGAAATACCAACTAATTTATTTAAAAGTCTTTCGCTTTTCCAAAGAAGTGTTAAGAATGTTAATTGATGTGATAGAACTTTTTGTTTTTCAGTCGTTCTCGGCGCCCATGACATTTTTTATAACTATATATAGGTAACTTATAATAATTGCATGCAAGAAACCAATTGAAATTTTTAAGGAACCCTTTAAAATAAATAATTTTCAAGAGTCCTCTGTAATGTATAATTGCAGAATAGCATTTCAACGACAAATTTTTAAAGGTCCGTTAAAAACTTATTTTTAAGAGGTCTCTAAATTTTAAAGGATTAGTTACAGAATAGACCCCACTGTGACCTAAAAATAATTGCTAGACCTGTAGCCTCGTGGACATTTCCTTTCCATCCATTTCCATCCATTTCCTTTCCATTCCTTACTCATCAGGACATTTCTTCAACTGAAGTTTTAAAGGGAACTATGAAATTGGGTTCTAAGTCTCCATAAATTATTCCTCTCGATCTATTTAATTGAAATCTCTTTTATTCTTAAAGAAGGAACGTGGATATCACCAGCAGCTTTGCATTGCTTGTGGTATTTTTCATCGAAAGTAATTATTTCGTTCATCACTCTCAATTCACCTGGTAGTTGACCTAATTTTATAGTTACTTTTTATTTTCTCAACCTACTCTTTCATTAGCTATGCTGTCACATATTTCAATGAATAATCTTATCGTGTGCTAAAATTATTGTTTAATATATATTTTTTATTTTAATTAATTTCAAAATTCCATTAATTTTTTTCTTATCACTACAGACATAATTTCAGCACTGATCCATATTTAACTCCAATAACTTATTAAAATCATCCGTCACAACAATTTTTTGTTTGAATGTCAATGGAACCAATAAATATGCTTATATCGAGCTGTCTATTACGTAGGAGCTCGTGAATTCCAGAGAAAGTGTATTTTTTTCAAAACATTGTCAAGCCAAGATGACATGGTGTCACTTTGTCGATATTCCACTGCTTCTTTATTTTCTGCCTTAGTTTGTGGTATATTTGCGAAAAACAAATACAATACAATACAGTTATTCACTTTATTCACAGTTTCCTGCAAATAAATTGTAAGTTATGAAATCAAACAATTTTATTTTGTTAAATCTACATTGTATTTAAACATAAAGTGACGCGACAGTAGCTTTTTCAAACGAATGCTACTGTGTTAGCGAAACCCGTCACATTATGTTTAAATACAATGTAGATTTAACAAAATGAAATTGTTTGATTTTATAACTTACTATGGATCTACATCAAGTAAAAGCCTCATCTATTCAATCCAACAAATAAATTGTAACTGAAGTAAGGAGTGATGAAGGTATATTGTTATGTTATCCTTTTAAATTGCAAATATATATATACCTGGAAATGAACTGTCCGATCAGCATGCCAAAACAGCGTCAACTACTGCCCCAATTACTACTCATATCCAAATTTGCAAGGATGTTAAGGCAGAAGCGAAAAGACTCGTAAGATATCTGTGTTAAACTCATTGGAGCTCCACCAAGACTCTCTGTCCAGCCTATTCTCTAGACAAGAAGTATCAATACTACGAAGACTTCGAATAGGTCACACCAAACTCACATACAGCCACTTAATGACCTCAAGCAACAGACCTTCCTGTCAAAGCTGTCAGTTCCCACTTACTGTTGATCACATCCTGGTTGATTGTCGCCAATTTAGCACAAGCAGACGACAACATAATCTCAAATCCCAGCTGCAAGACATCCTAGGGGACCCAAACCAAATCAAGACAACACTGGAATTTCTAAAAGATATTTCTCTCTATCATAATCATTAAATTATGTTTTTTAACTATCCGCAATTACTACTGTATTCTGTAATCACCCTGTGCAAGTGGTCATAGTTGCCGAGTACGTCAGTTGAATTAAAAAAATTGCAAACTTAAATGGTTGGTTCTATCCTGCAGATGTACCAACCTCGTTTAACTTTGGAGTGTAATTCAATGTCCTTCGTGGCATATAGTCAGGGAAGCTTCTTAGTGAACGGTCTTTGTTCTTTGATTTTCAAAGACCCCGTAAGGCGTTATAATAGTGATAGACTATTACTTTTGACAACAAAACAATAAATTGATAATAACAATTGCAATTTTCTTAGCAAAACTTTGTAATAAGTTATTGAGAAACCTTAGTAGAGCTCGAACTAGACTATAAATCGATAGAAATGCTTTCGCTGTAATAATTTCATATTTAAAATCATTTTCCAGACTCGTGCACACTTCTATGTTCTGTCCTTGATGTGTTTACACGTGAACATGGGAATCCTTTATCGTTTTTTCAAACTTTTCAAATACGCAAGAGAATTTACGTATTCAGCAAATAGCTTCTTGATAAAATTTTACGACCACAAAAATCCATTAGTGGCTGGTAAAACGCAAGATGTTAATCTTGAAAAAAAAACTCCTTCATAATTCTTCAATTTGAATAATGGAATCGATTATATTGTTGACCTACAGCTGTTGGGGATGATTGGCAGCATTCTGCAGTTTTCCCATAGAACTTTCCATCGAGATATTCTGATATATTTTTTTTGTTTGCTTATACATGGGATACACATATTATACCAGGTGGAAGATGCACCAGAGCAACATTAAAAATCTATATAAGTGATTACCAAATAAAATGATCACAGTGCTCAAAAGAGTTCACACAGCTGTTCTAGATTCAAATCTTTATGCTTCTAAAACTGTTGGGTCATGAAGACAGCTAAAGGATGTTTCAAAGGGGATTCCATATATTCGAAATCATTTTATGAAATTACAGAAAAACGCCTAAGAGGGGATATTTGGAATTGACAGGATAACGAGCACCAATTCAAATAGAGGTTAATAGACAGTCATCTTCATACAAAGAGTTCACTGAGCAAAGAAACTCTCAACCAGGCTATTGAAACTGGGTAACTGGGTGAACTATACAGGGTGGCGCACCGAAAACGAAACAGATGCATTTACTGGCAGATGATTCCTTTTTAAAAAAATCCCTCGGACCCGTCGATTTTGTTTTTGAGGGGAACACAAAATTGGCCTAAAATCACAGTAACATTTGCAGCCCCCTAAGCGGGGGTGGCACCATCCCTAAAATCTTAAATGG
>CAJUYI010008420.1:0-10993 GCA_910591695.1 Galerucella pusilla
GTGGAAACTGGAATATTTTCTTTCTACAAGACGTTATTTATATTAAATTCTTCTCGCCATACATACTATATTATAGGAATGAATGTGTGGAGTATCGCTTGAGAGTGATATAGATCGATTTATTTCAATTTTTTTCTCGCTCATATTTATTTTAGAACTTTAGTTCTTTATGTTAGGTTGTTCTGACAATTACATTACTTGGAGCGAGGGAGGTCGCGACGCAAAAGATCTGACCGTTACGTTACGTTGTTACGTTATGTGCATTGAGCGCGTGGGCTCTCGCGCTCTCTCCTCAGTCTCAGAGATAGTCCCTGTTGATTGTCAATTACTACGGCGAGCCGTTTTGGTATTTAATAACATCGTTTTAAAAGAGGAAAAAAATATATATCCCTTCTTTCAAACATTTTTATTCCGTAATTATTCTGTTGAAGAATTAAAATTATGTTTTTCATAATAATAATACAGGAATTTCCATTATGAAAAACATAATAGAAATTCAATTTCCATTATGTATTGAGGTTGCCTATACTATATATGCAAGTACTTGAAATCGGATAGTAAATGTTTTACCGGCAACACTGCTTCTGGGGACAAAAAAGAAGAAGAATAAAGTTTGTTATATTAATTTCTGTGTTTGTTTATCTTAATATATAAACTGTGAACAGAAACAACCCTGTAAATTATTGAAAGAATCACCATTGAAGTGAGCATCAATTATTGTTGTCTGTTACGGTATAAAAGTTCAATAAGTATGGGCTCCAGAGAAGTCGCAACTACACCGCTTAGAATTCGGAGTATTATTAGAGAATCTTGTAGAGTTTTTCAGTCAAGCAATCGTGTTCCTTGTGATATTCTATCATTTTGATCAAATAATTTCGACAGAATTGAGAATTCCATTCTTTTCTGATTCTTTCAACCTGTTAAAACATACAATTAACGAATTATTGTCTTTTGTATCTTCTGACCTACTTCTAATTATATGAAAGCTTTATCTACGTAAAACCAAATACAAATATGCATTTACCCAAATAAACAAGCAGTTATTTGGTAAAATAGAAGTCTCGGGAAAATCAAACAAAAATAATGTTCATTTATTTTCGTAGGCATGAATAAAAATGGAGTTAGGTGTCAAAGAGCCCTTTACTGCTGTAGTAATAACATTGGAAAACAGTATCACAGATTGCCTACTTGGTCAGTACCAGAACACTGTAAAGTCTCATTGTCCGAGCCCCTTGAAAGCGAAGAAGAGAAGGGTTAGCGGTGTTGCCAGTTGAACACCCAGTTTCGCACTTTCGTATGAATGCATTACTGCAGGATAGGCAACCTCAATACATAATGGAAATTTAATTTCTATTATGTTTTTCATAATGGAAATTCGTGTATTATTATTATGAAAAACATAATGGAAATTCAACAATTAAAATGATCGAAAACATAATGGAAATTAAAGAAAAGAAATTATGAAAAACATAATACGAATCCGTTTTGTATTATTTATTCAATAATTTTCATTCTTGAATTTGTATAATGCTTTTTATAATTTTAATATTGAATTTAAATTAGGATTCTAATAATAATAATACACGTATTTCCATTATGAAAAACATAATAGAAATTCAATTAACATTATGTATTCAGGTTGCCTATTCTGCAGTAATGCATTTTCTATCCGATTTCAGATACTTGCATTAGATTAGTATAGGCAACCTCAATACATAATGGAAATTGAATTTCTATTATGTTTTTCATAATTCTAAATCGGCAATTTATATTATGTTTTTCATAATGGAAATTCCTGTATTATTATCATGAAAAACATAATTTTAATTCATCAACAGAATAATTAGGGAGTAAACATTTTTGAAAGAAGAGATTTTTGTTTTTGTTTTTAAAACGATGTTATTAAATACCAAAACGGCTAGCCATGGTATATTTTTGTTAAATGAAGTTTCATCCAGAGTAAAATAAAATCTTATATTAATATGTGTATTCTTCAATTTTTTGTACACAATCAGTGATATTGGTAGAATAAACAACTTTTTTCCATAAATTTTTTTTCTATATATTCCCGTCAATATGTGATATGGAAAGAGTGTCAGCCTTTCCAACTATAAAATATCTCGATTTTTTATCACAGGACATGTAGATATAGCACATCCCGTTTTCTCTCTGTTCGTCCCATCTGGCTTATGTGCACTATTTGTTCCAGATATTACAAAACCTAACAAACTAAATCGATCCTGTGTATATATGTTGATAAGGGGCTGTCAGCGAACCTCAAAACAAGCAATATTTTTTCACACAACACAATGACAAGGGATGCTTTCATCCCTAATATTTTCCAACAGCATATAAACTTTTTGGAAAACATATCAAACTGGATCAGTTCCAATTGCTATTAGTAGGTACTGGAAAGATGGTAATTTTGACTTAAGCTAGGCAGTTAGTTGTCACGTCGAAGAGTATAATATTCTTGAGATACAACATTTCGCAAAGAACCAACTTTCCGTTTTGAATGTTTTGTCAAAATTTATTCTATTGCTTGGCCTATAAATACAGATTGCGAGAAATCTATTCGAGACATACGATTTAGAAAAGTACGACAAGAAAAATATTAGAATAGCTACTTGAGAAAGAGAGGAGAATAAATGTGCTTGGTCAGCGATGAGCGTGTGTTCAGTGCCCGCCTATTTCAACAGCTGTTGCCAAATTTAATCATCTGTAAAAGCTTTTCCCAATTTTTGTCGGCAACAATGTTAAATACCAATAACAGCTAAATCGAAAGCAGTGTATAGAGTTTATTTATTGCAGATTGTAATTTGTCCATTTATTTTTTGAACTATATCATTTCATTCTTATTCTTGTTGATCTCACTTATTTTTTAAAAGTCAATAATATCACCAACACAACTTAGGAGTAGAGGAAAGTTCCCTATGTAGGGGTTGCGGCATGACTGACGAAACGTCAGTCCATGTTCTCTTAGAGTGTCCACACTGGGCTGTACTACGCAGGCGAATCTTCGGAGTCCCTGTTATGGCCCCTGGAGACACAAGCAGACATCCATTGAAAAAGTTTGTGGCCTTTATTGAAGGGCTTTGCTTCATGGATGTCTAGGTAGCAGGAATGACACAATGGGCCCGCCAGTGGCCTCAGTGCCGGAACCTTGGCTTGAGTTTGTTCAGGACAAGGCTCGCCTGCACATTTAGTAATAGTTGTAGTAGTAATATTGCCAATCTCGATTTTCACCTACTAAATAAGACGTTAAAAGTCAAATGCAAACTAAGTTATTTATTCTTAGAAAGTACCAAACATTCTAAACTAGAAACGCTGCTGGAACTGAACACACGCCCAACGCTGACTACGCACAATATTCTTCTCTCTTTTCGCAATCTGTTTATAACGATCAGCAGTGTTGCCAACACAATACAAGTAACTATACCTCGTACAGCTCTAAAAAGTTTCAAATAGAGATCGTTTGAAATGATTTTAAATAAAACGGAATTACAAATTATTTTTTCCATGGGTATTAGGTTTTTTCGACTATTGAATACAAAAAATTGGAAAGTTCTCTATTTGGAACACTGCTCTACATAGAAAATTTCGAAAATAAAAATAAAAAAAAGCTCAATTTGAAAGTTCAGAAGGAAACATTTTAGAAGCCGATATTTGGAACTTGTTATCGTTGTCCATTCGCAGACGGTATTCGAATATATTTGGAAGCTTCCCGGGAAACTCGATAATGGATGTTCAACCTTACTGTCAGGGCCGTCTTGAGTAAATAGGTTGAAATTTACATATATAGAATTCCGTTGAAGCTGGTGTTGATTTTCAAAGTCAACCGTTCCAGAAACTCATGCATTTTGGATAATACCATGACAATGGAAGGTTAAGTGCATGTTAAACATTCTATTGCATACATTTTAGAGCAAATTAACTACAGGATATCGGAGTAATTATAATATAAACAAGGTTATGATACTAAGTAACATACAGAAACAAATTAACTGGATTGATGATATCGCCCTTTAAAATCAAGACATGTTTGTATTCACTAAGTCATTTATTATTAAGTAATTGTCTTTATACAGTGTGGAAACTACTTATGGAATTAAATTCTTTATGTCATTATGTTAGAAAATTATAAAAAATGCCGAGACACGTCAACTTTTGAATCGAGTTGTGCGTTATGTAAACATAAATTTAAATGTACAAGGTGAATCACGCAAGTATGAAACACCCTGTATATTTGCATATTTTTTAAATCCTCTCAATGAACCGATTCCAACAGACTAAATAATGTATAGTCAATTATGAACTATACAGGGTGAAATTTTAAAATTAATAATTTTTTACACTTGAAATATTGGTACTTTTAAATTAGCTAAATATGGATTTATCAAAAATCTAAACTAACTAATTATTAGACGTATTTGTATATTAAACAAGACCTGCTACGCCCATGAATTTTATCATAAATACCTAAAAATTGCCTAAAAACGCCAATAATTAGACAAAATCGGTAAATAATGTGGATTGTTTTAAATCGGTGAATAATGTGGATTGTTTTCTATTCTGTCAGTTGTTGATGTGTTGACAGTTTATACAGAAAAAGTAAAATCTTTGTCAAACATTCTTTCCTTGTCGACAAAACAATTAAATATTTAACTGAGACTCACCGAATTGAGATTTTAATGATGAACGGGTACGGGGATAACTGCAAAAGTTAAAGTGACAAACTTATTTAATCACAGGTATCCCGAATTGCCTAATATTTCACAAAGTACTGTGTCTAAAATTTATGCACAATTCAGAGAACCTGGACATGTCAAACCATTGGAAAGAAAACCACACTTCGTTGAAGATGATGTGAAAGTGGATATTTTGTTAAGTGTCGAAGAGAAACCAACTTCAAGTACATGTCAAATTGACCGTGAAAATAATGTTAGTCATACAACTGTTCTAAGAAAACCTTCATCCCTACAAATTAACTATTGTGCAAGAGTTAACAGAAGACGATCCAGATCGTAGAATGGATTTCTGCGAAAGATTGATGAATAAGCTGAACAGAAATGAGATAGCTCTTGGTACCATTCTTTTTTCTGACGAATCAACATTCACATTGAATGGAGAGGTAAACCGGCAGAACTGTAGATATTGGTCAGCAGAGAATCCTAATTGGATGCGTGAGACACATACTCAGTACCCTCAAAAGGTGAACGTTTGGGCCGGTATCATAGGCGACCATACTATTGGTCCTATATTCATAGATGAGAATTTGACAGAAAGAAAGACAATTGACTTGGTGAAAGAAAAATATTCAGCACTTTTGAGTCACATATTTAGATGTGGAAAGTGTTGAAGCATGTTCACTCAGCTAAGTGTGTCTAAAATATGGGAATTCCTGAACTTAGAATAGAATATATTTTTTCATACAAGGGAAATAGTTCTACCAAACTTTTGGTTCCTCTCCCGTACGTTCTTATCACACACAGTTCCTAGCTTCTATCACTTTTGAGCCTCCTGTATCTAATAAGTTAATTTTTCAACTTTATCTAACACAAAAATCTAGAAATATACGTTTTTGTCGGACAATTGAAAAATAACTTGAAAAAATATTGATTGGCGGCTGAGGCAAAACAGTGAAAAGAGTGCCGAAACATGCCTTTTTGCTTTTTCAACGCACCTAATACATCATAGGAACTAAAAATTTAGGACTTGTCGAAACCAGCATCTAAAAATAGCTAAGAGTCCAAATCAACATTGTTAACCGGCTATCGATTTTCGTAATAAAAAAAGTAAACCATCCAAAAATGGAATGAACCAAACAGTAACAACTAACAGTGACAATATGAATGTATTCGAATGCTATCCATCGTTAGTGGCTGTCAATAAACGTTCTATATTGATGGTTTGTCCATGACAAGGAGCTGAATTTATTTCACATCAATTTCCAGTTAATAAAAGCTCTATTTGAAGTAACGCTCAGCGGTCGATAGCTATCGACATGAGTGATTTTTGAGGTGGTTACTATGTATAGATATAAAGAGTAGATAATGTCGGATAGAGATGGGAAAATGATAAAAAAAAATGTCTTCTTTCGGTTGATAGTCTTTATTTAGTATAATTTTATTGGTAATTTGGATATTATCATTTAAAACTGTGAAGTTAAGTGGGTTTAAATTAATAACAGTGGATACGATTGTCAGTTGAAAGCTTCCTATAATGAGTATACATATACTAGAAGAGTAAGATGACGTATTCTCTGATGTCAATGTGAACATTGTCAAAATTTTCAAAAAAAAAAAATGTTTTCGGCATAATAATGCTCAAAATTCGTCTGGGGGGTTTTTTGGTACGCGAAATCGACTGCCCTATTCCGTTTTTGTATAAAATCATTTTTTCGCCTCCAAATGAAGTCATGAAATTTTCGAAAATCCACTTTTCAAAACTAAAAACACTCATAACTCGACTAATATGATAGATAGAACGTTTTAATCTTCGGCAATCGATTCAGCGGAAGATTTTACATATCCCGTTGGATTTTGAGCCCATAATCCCAGACAGCAAGGAAGTTATTACAAAGTTGCTTCAAAATTTTCGACAAAAAAAAATTTATCTATTTATTTTGCTGCTTTAATTATCCAATAACTTCAATTTTAATGTAGACTGAGGATACTTTGAGTCGCACCTTTGGAAACACAATTGAAAAATATCAATGTCGATGCCTCGTGATTTATCTTCCCAAAACCACACCCAATTCCAAACTGATGAATAAAAGAAAAATCCCCAGAAGTACAAATTGTTATTTATCGTTGTATCACCGAGACTTACAGTTTGAAATATAAATAAGAAAAGTTTCAACAGCAGCTTCGTCATGCTATCTAAAACAATGCCAAATCTCATAAAGCTTTCTCATTTTTTTTCTCAAGTTTTCGTATATTTTCCAGCATGTTAAACTTATTGTCTGTTTCTTGGTGGTTTCCTTCCTGGAGAAGGAATAACCCTCTTTTTGTACTGTCTCTACTACAACGTATTCAATTATAAACTTCTTTGGCAGATCATTACTTAAGGGTCAGCGATTCCAAAAAAAAGGAGGTATAATTACTTACGTTTGGAATAAAAAAAGGAGTTTTGTCATGCTATTTTTTTGTATTATTCACGCTTAAGAACATTTCTTATTAATTAAACCGTTCAAGAGAGTATTTAATAATGTGTTGAGGACTTTATCTTGATCTTTTTAGACACAAAATTAATTGCTTCAATTAGCCTATACCTTGAAAACTCCAAAGAGTATGTATACTGGACACTTGCTTAGAAGAACGTCGTCCAGTTTATTAGTGAATATTGGAGTTGATCAACCATTAAGCTACGTGGGGAAAATTATGTAGCTGAGAGCGTCAACACTAAGAAGGAAGATGCAAATAAAATGTTATACAATATGACACGAAGCAGGAAGTCTCCTGCAGTACTCCAGGAGTAACAGAAAACTTTGTTAGAGATGGAGAAATTATGGAGTCGGAACATTTCATACAAATTGAGGAAAAACGAGAAAACATTTATCAAAATTTTGTATCAAGGGTAATTATTGTTCTTTACGTCCTTCAGTCCTTCTACCTAGATGGTTGGGACATATGGGTAGAGTGACAAAAGATAGATGGATAAAACAAGTGCTGAGAGGTGGAGAAGGTGGTGAAAAGAGAAGAGAAAGACCAAGGAGGAGGTTAGGAGAGACTTGAGATCAGTGGGAGTAAGAGATTGGGGAAACGATACGAGGAACAGGTGCAAATGGAAAGAGAGAGAGTGAAAGATAGGCCTGTATGTGTGTGCAGAATAGATATTTATATTTCTCATTGATTTATTTATCAACTTTTTTGTTGCAGGATTCCTAAACGCCAATACCGATCCGTATTCCAGGAGTCCTGCTAATTATGGTCTTATGGATCAAATAGCAGCATTACATTGGATTCAAGAAAATATTGCCGTATTTGGCGGCGATCCCAGCAATGTTACTTTGTTGGGACATGGCACAGGCGCTGCGTGTGTCAATTTTCTTCTTACTTCAAGCGCTGTTCCAGAAGGTGAGTTCTGAATCTCCACAAATCGAGTTTTGTATCAAATCATTATTCAAAATTGTTTTAAAAAAGAAAATATCTCACGTTTCACCAGAATCTCAACCTACTTTCAACCCCTAAATATCATCCCCAAATGTCTCCAAATTATAATTTTAACCAAAAACAGATCCACGCCATCAATTTATCTCGTTATTCAATATTTACTGACAAAATATCCTTGCTGTAATCGTATTTATCCTTCTTCTATCCACCCAACGCTCCAAGAAGTTTCTCGAAAAAAAAAAACATCAGCCGACCCCGTTCCATAAATATGTGTACTTAACGTCATCAGTATGCAGAAAGTGAGGCGCACCTAGTTGAAAATTATTGAGTCAATATAATTTGTACAACTTTTGGCATGGCTTGTGCCTTTAGTTATATATTTAGTGGAGGTTCCAGAGGGCAGTTCGGTAAAATACTCGGTAACAGCTTAATCCATTATGTAAATGAAGTTATTGACGCGAACAAGAGTGGATAGTGTATCTACTTGATGTGTATACAAAGCAGAATGTTATTTAGGTCGGCTTTTATCATTTTGAACAAGTTTACTGGAAAGGTGACATGATTAATAATAGCTTGTTAAGTTCCTTCATTGTTTCTTGTCGATGTTCATAAAATTAATTTCCAATTGTTGGCAGCAGAGCGTACGATAGTTGTATAGTACATTCAATAGCCTTCTTGGTGTGCGTCACCGTTTGTGACGTATATCCGTGTTTTGGGTATGTCGTTTATTTTATTTGCTATTTTGACATAAAGCTAACTTTGAATTTGATAAATAAAATCAGTTGTCAGCCAAATTCAAAAAGGCTATGAAATTAACTTAGAACATAAAACCTTAGAACATAAAACAGACAGGAAGGAGCATTTTCCAAATAAGTTTGTGTCCAAATAGGAGGTTGCAAATGGCGAATAGTCGTTTCCGTTTTGACAGAGGCGTACTGTTTGTATAGGGTATGGGATATGTGAAATTTTATCATTGCAAACATCCATATTGCTTTATTGAAATTTTGAATACACCCCCGAAGCGTGAATTTTGAAATTTGAAATTACTTTTCAGCTGAATACTCAACATATAGATGTACGCAATGATGAAAAACATGTAAAAATCTTATGTTTTGAATGGAAGACCTCAACTGTCATTCTTGTCAGAAAAAACACTTTTGTTGGCCACACTGACCTTAGACTGAATTCCTCTATTGAGTTTTTCAAACAAGAGAACATCGCATTATTGGACGATCCTTGCAGTACTTTTTCATTTTTACAAAAATTGGAAATGAACTGCGTGGTCGAGTGCGTGGTCCAGTCCAAATAAGATGCAGTGAAAATCATTTTGAAGTCATGGTTGGATCTATCATGCAGATATACCAACCCCGATAAACTTTGGAGTGGCATATAGCTCGAGAAGTAGTTGTTGGTTTTAAGTGAACGGTCCAATGAAATATTGCCAACTTGATATAAAAATCTCACGTACAAACATATCAATTAACAATTTCTTAATATCATATTCTCCAAAAGGTTCACCCCCATTTCTCGCAAACTCGAATATCACACGCTCGACACATTTTTAAGGGTTCGTTTCATATTAAATTGGATTAGAAGCGCAAAGCATTCAACTACGTGACATTTTACGAAGACCGTTATTCAATTAATCATTTAAAAGTACACCAAAGGACAAATCAAATGGTACACGTAACTTCCTGGTGAATGAAATTGAATTTTCCTCATCATCCATGGCTGCATTTATTGTAAAAACTAATACATGACTTTTTTAAACACGTTCACTAACTACTTTTTTTAGTATTACATCTTTTTTTTGTGTATGATTGAACATTTAGCGACCAATTTGTTGTCGGCGTGTTCCAGAGTGAACTTCTTGAAGATGACACCATAAAAGAGTGGCCCTTTCGATCGATCCCTTCTATTTTTCTTCCGGCCAATAAGTCAATTACAGGGACGGTCCCCGGACAATGAAACTTGGCAAAGTTTCAAGACGCCCACGTTATATGATTTATCAGAAACCGATAGCGAGACTCGCAATTTGGATGAATATAGATACGTATTTAGAGGTATCGGATTTTAGTGTAATACACCTCAATATTATCGCTTGATTTATAACTAAATCGGTGCCTAGAGATTTTTTGTATGCATGAAAAAAAATCCCACAATATTTATGTGTATCTGTTTTATTATCGGCCGTATTGGAAAATCTTTTTTCTTGGAAATTTAATGGAATTTCTTGAAATATACCAGATGCATTGTGGAAGGAACCAGCTTTGTATGGGAAAATTTATGATTTTATTGGATTTTTTTTCGGGGTCTGCTAAATTTTTCTTTCCGGTCCCAATTCTCTTTTTAAGATGTTACTAAACATTGTTTTGCTCCAGGATATGGGTCTGAAGTAACTACTAAGATTTAGCAGATTGCTCTGTATACTGAAATTCCCATAAAAACAATATTTTCAATCATTTTTCACTATTGATTTCATGATAGCAGAATAAATAGAAAATAAATTACAATTTTAATAATACTATGAAACATAGACTTTTAACAGTTCCATTGAATATTGACAATTACAATAAAGAACCAAATATAATGAAACAAATAGCGGTTAATATTAATTACGATCCAAATTTAATTGACAACATCATAAATAAAAAGATACGAAAACATACTCTAGAACAAGTATTTCCTTCTGATGAAAACAAAAATAACCAATTTAAAAGCTTAACTTACTTTGGAATACCATCCTTAAAAATAAAATCATTTTTAGAAACTTTAGACTTGAATGTTCGCTTCAAAACCGACAACAATTTATCCAAATTCATTGAAAACAACAAATCCAAATCTTCAAAACTAAATAAATCAGGAGTTTATAAATTAAA
>CAJUYI010008421.1:0-10991 GCA_910591695.1 Galerucella pusilla
CTCAAGTGATGCAATGATGCACATTTTCATGGTGTAAATTAAAATTTTATATCGTGTATTTTTTTGCATTTCCCAATAATAGGTTCTATTAACAGATAAATATATCACTTCAGTATAGGTATACCTATGCAGTTGGAAATATTCCAAGTGGTGATATTATGGATAGTAATTGTATATTTTACACGTGCTCATTTGTATTAAATACAGATACCTACCTTTGGAATTCAGAGTGTTCTTTCAACTTATGAAAAATAATAAAATGATTGTTACCCAGGACTAAACCCGGTTGATTTAAGTGTAAGTGTAAAAAAAACAAAATATCCTTGAACAAGCCGGGTTTCGAACCTACGACCTCTAAGTTTCATGCCCAGTATCCTATTAACTTAACTGTGCTAATCAGCTCATGTGTAGATATATCCATATTATTATATTATCTCTGGATACATCGAGCAAGACGCATGCGCAAGCGCATGCTCACCTCACCAAGTCGAACTGGGTCGAATGTCTTCGCCCTTTCTCGTTGCTTCTCCTCTTTCATTTTTGGTCATTTCATTGTACCACAGTGACCTCACCACAGCATTGTACAGAGATCGGTAATAGCTAATAATCTGATAATTATTGTTACAATTAGATTATTTTACCACCGCGATTTGAGTGTTTTTGCAGATAAATTGAGGTGAGTAAAATGTTGCTATTCCGGTAGATTTATTAAGATCATATAGGTAATCAATGGATCATGTATTTACCAGCCGGTTTCCCTCCTTAATGGGCAGCCATATTTAGAAAAAGTAAGGAGAATAAAATTATAATTAACAAGTTTGAAATTTAACAAAGCATAAAGCATTGTTTTTTTGAGAGTTTTTACATGTATATTGGGTTGTTTCGAAAATTCAGTAAACGTATTTTGTACTGATTTACATGATGGTTACAATGTGTGGGTAATTAGTACCTACGCTTTTACTAATTTTGTAATTTTTGTCTATATAGATATGGATTCTTTCGTAGGGGTTGAGTTTTATGAAACTGATCATGATGTGGGTGGCTTAGCACGGGTGCATAGTAAGTGGCTAACACCGAGGAAAATCGGCGTGTTTTTGGCCATCTACAAAATACCAGAAAGCACTAAAATTTGGCTTTTCTCCAGACTATAAAAGCTGGGCATCCTACAAAGTGAAAAAAGTATACTTTGAACAGGGTAAGATTAATTTGACAATTATATAATTCAAGAAAACAACAGGCTCCTCTGGACAATCTGGACATCCAATGGACAACTAGAATGTGTACACTGGACTGCATATGGACATCCATTGGACGTTCACTTTCCACCTTTTTGGACATCCATAGGATGTCCCGGACGAACATCCAATGGATGTCCACAACTTAGATTCATAGGAACATGATAGTCAATCCAATGGACATCCATTGGACAATCTGGACATCTAAAATGTGTACATTGGACTGCATATGGGTATCCATAGGATGTCAAATGTGCATCCATAGGATGTCTAATGTACATCCATAGGATATCCACAATGGAAATTCATAAGAATATAATAGTTCATCCAAAGGACATCCATTCGACAATATGGATATCTATATTATAGAATCTGGACATCCATTGGTTATAAAGGGGATGTGATACAATAAATTATATGCGTATATTATATAACTATAATAAAGTGAAAACCAAATAGTATATGTCACAATAAAATATATCACATTTATAATACTAAAAAAAAACAATTCAGGTACATATAGTACTCTAGAAAAAAAAAAATTCATTCAAGTACATATATAGTACTGTAGAATGTAATAAACGAATAATAACCAAATAATGAATAAATGAATAAACTGGAGCACATTGAGGGTCTAATGTCGTCTTTCAAACACACTCCTTTCCTTTGCTCGCCTTAAATATTTTCTAGCTGCATCCTCAACAGTCTTCTTATCACAACTAATACTGGCATTATCAGCTGCACCTAAAAATTCATTATAAACTACTATAGGAATAACTACTGATATTGAAGGATGATTGAAGAGTTATGACCAAGATTCAATGAATCACAGCCGATACCAAAAAAAAATTCAAGTCATTCAGAGGAAGCTGAATATTATGTATTTCATCTTCAGTTTTTAAGACATTGGTTGAAGTGGATAAATTTATATTTGATCAACTTGTACTTACTCAATAAAACTGCTGCAAGTTTGGATTTGACTAATGCATCTTTCGATTTGGTCCCAAACCATGATGAAACCATGTGAAAGATGATGACAAATTGTTTGTCACTATTTGACTCATCGCCCTTTTCACAAAGTCGTAGACGGAATTTCCTCCAATTTTAGAAAATTCATGAACCTAGAAAAAATGTCCTTTAAAAAACATAATAATCAGATATTCAAAGACAGGAAGGAACAAAGAGAGAATTGCATCAATACATATTGCTCAGGATATTTATAGCAGATACATCATTACACTGCATTTGAAAGCATTTTGCCAGAAAGATTTCAGTAACTTACAATAATATATAAAAATAAATATAACAAACTACTCACAGATGCTTTGAAATTTGACTCTTCTGACCAGAAATTCTCTGCTTCTTGGAATTTTTCCATGGTGTCAATTGGAAAGGGAAAAATGTTGAATATTGATTCTCTACATTCACTTCCAGTTTCTCTTATTTTTATTGTTTGGATTCCTTCAGAAATTTCATGTATGTCCCCAACTGCATCAGTTACAATATTTGTTAAGATATTTTGTTTTCTCTCTCTCTCTCTCTCTTACGATAATTAAAAATCACACTTTCAGACTCACCCTGAAATTAAATTCACAACTGATTGTGATTCTGCACACCACACTAAAAAAAACTTGTACCAAAACAACTTGAGAACTTTGAGTTGATGAGCTGTAATAATAAGGACGCTTCCTTGCAAGCAAAATGCTAAATAAAAATAACCTCACTTTCTTGGCGCATAACCGCATAGGCCGCCCGCAGCATAGCTACCAACCACTGTCATCTATACTGTGTACCAACCCAACCGTCAGTTCGCTGCAGTAGCGGCAAGTCGAGTGTGCGAGAACCGTAGAAATGCCAGAACCTCGAAATATGTTTCTGTTGATTTCATGGCGTTTTGACTGGTTGTTCGCGTTCGAGTCAACTTTTCTGAATTTCTTTCATATGAAATAAGAACGTTTCATTTTCAGGTGGTTAATTGCTGTTATTTTTTTATATCATAAATTTGGCATTCAGACACTTACTTTTATAAATATAGGTATATTTCAATTAGGTATATAAACTACTCATATATTATAGTAATACCACACTCGTAAGTATTATATTCACATTTTTGAGAAGAGGACATCTAATGTACACCTTATGGATTACCTCAATTAGATGTTCAATGGATAACCTCACATGGACATCAGATGGACAATGTTTTATGGACATTTCGGAGTAGGATATAAAATGGATACCATATGGACTACTTCGTATGTACGTCCATTAGACATTTATATGTGGACATCCTATGGATGTCCAAAATATGTCCATGGACACCTTGGACACATACTGGACATCAAACGGATGTCCAATGGACATCTTGTGTTATTAGGGTTAAAAACGGAGCATAGTTCTCCACAGCTCTTTTATACACACTATTTTTTTATAATACAAATTTGTTTGTGGGAATGATTTATGTTTTACTGTTTTTTTTATTTGATGAATATCTCTGTAAAATGTTTTTATTTTCTTACTGTTTTATTATTATTGGATAAATATCTGTATTATTTTTTTCACTGTTTTTTATAATCTGGTAAATATCTCTGTAAATATGTTTTTATTTTCTTACTGTTATTATTATTTGATGAATATCTGTATTATTTTTTCACTGTTTTTTATTATCTGATAAATATCTCTGTAAAAATGTTTTGTGGCAGAAATGTTATTTTTTTTTTTATTTGATATCTCTAGGTACTTGTGACATTTGATATAATATAATATAATAAACTTGTAGTTATTAATATTTTTGGTTTTTGTGCTATCCCAAAATCCATACAAACGTCATAATAGGTTGATAAAATGACGTCGTAAAATAACGTAATTATACGTTACAATTTCGTTGATAAAATATATCTATTCAACGTCATACGATGACGTAGACGTGACGTGAATAGGTGACGTCTTTGGGCTGTGACATTTTCACGTCATATTTTAGTTGATTCTACGTCATCCAATAAGTCAAAACGACGTAATAGGTGACGAAAGAATTACGTACAAAGAACGTAAGGCTGTCAGCTGGGTGCTCTCTCAGCAAGTCCATTCGACTTTGGGTAATGTGGGCTAGAAGTGATGACATTAAAATCCCATTGTTTTGCAAAATTTAAAAATTCTGCACTATTAAATGGGTTGTTGTCTGAAATAAAAGTTACAGGTATACCAAATTTTGCGAATATAGGTTTCAATTTTTTTATTACTGAATAAGCAGTCTTAGACTCTAATAATTCTAACTCAATCCAATTTGAGAAATAATCAATTAAAACTAAATAGTCATTGCCACCATATGCTAGTAAGTCAGCCCCTACTTTAACAAACGGTATATTTGGGCGTTCATGAGGGATTAAAGGTTCTTTGATTGGATTTCTAGCATATTTCATACAGGGTTCACAATTTGCTATGAAGTCTCCAATATCTTTTGACAATCCAGGCCAAAAGAATATTTTTCGGACTCTAGCTTTAGTTTTTTCAATTCCAAGATGTGCTGCATGTAACTTGGATAGCATAAATTTTCTCAATGCCATGGGTACAACTATTTTATCATTGAAAAATACCAATTCATTTTTTGTATACAATTGTGATCTGATTTTGTAATATGTTTGAAGTTCAATGTTTGTCAATTGTTTATTGTTGTTAGGCCAACCTTTTTCACAAAAATTTTTGATTTGTGATATAATAGGGTCTTTTAAACAAGCATTAATCAATTCCTTTTTTCTTTGTTCAGTCATTGGAATTTCAATATCAATGGAATGTACCATAACAACTGTTTGTTCTGAAACCTCTTTTGAATTTCCTTTAATAAATGATCTTGATAATAGATCTGCAATGAACATGTATTTTCCTGGTAAGTATTCTATATTAAAGTTGTATTGCATCAATTTTAGTTTTAACCTTTGCAAACGACCACTAACTTTGTAAAATTCTTTATTGCAAATTGATACAAGTGGGCGATGATCAGTTTTAATGTTTATTTTCCTACCATATACAAAGTTATGAAACTTATTAAGGCAGAAACATATGCTAAGTAATTCTTTGTCAATCTGGGGATATCGAGACTTTGTCTCTGTCAGACTTCTCGAACAAAAAGCTATGGGTTTACCATCCTGTAGCAAACATCCACCCATTCCAAACTGACTAGCATCTGCTTGAATTTCAATGCTTTTATTACTGTCAAATATTTGTAAGTTTGGAATTTTACAAATGAGTGTTTTTACTTTATTGAATGCATACTCATGATCTGGTGTCCATTCCCAAGGTACATGATTTTTTATCAAGGTTCGTAGTGGTCCCACAGTATCTGATAAATCCGGAATGTATTTATTCAAGTAATTCAGCATACCAAATATTCTTAAAAGTTCCTTCTTTGATTTAGGTGATTCTAATTTTAAAACGGCATCAATATAGTTAGGGTCTGGTCGAACCCCATGTGCAGAGAAAATTTGACCCAAATATTTTAGTTCAGCCACTTTAAATTGAATTTTGCTTCTATTAAATTTAACATTAAATTTTCTGGCTGTTTCAATCACTTTTTCCAGTATTTTGTCATGTTCTTCCTCACTTTCAGCGTTTTGTACTTCTGCGTCCGACTGAAAACGGTTACCTTTTAACGCCTTTTTTAGTGGCCCAAAAATGTGAAAATCGCAAGGCGATAAATCGGGACTATAGGGTGGATACTCTAATATCCTCCATTTCTTTCGTTGCAGATTTCTTTCACTACGTTGGCAACATGAGGCCGAGCATTATCACATTTGGACGGATTGTTAACAACAAACGCCATTTCAAAGTCACAATACTTAAAATCGCTGTCAAATATGGACGAAATAAACAGATCAGTGTGACGTTTGCATACACTACTAATGTTGGAAAACGTCAGTTGAATGATTACAATTGTTTCAAGGCTAACCTGACCAAAGATGGGTTTCAATTGAACAAGCTGTGTACCAATGGGCACTAGGTATAATGTAGATATGCCGTCTTTCGGAGGAGACGTAAGACCAAGGTCTTGAGTCCATGGATGCTGGGCTCATTCAAGAACGTTACTACTGGTTGGAACACTGGTGGGTTCGCCAAAATTTCCGGTTAGACGTAGAGTGCTTCCGGCATCGGTGATTAGCCTAAGTCGCAGAAATAGACCGACGTTAATGGGTCAATTCTGAGAAGTCACATATAAGTTACAGAAACTGTAAGATATAGTAAGTTGCCTTGTAACTATTACAGATTTTTGCTTACAGACCTTACAGATATGCTCAGAATTGACCCATAAATAACCGAATAAGAACAAAGTCCAGGCAACTTCAATCCAACTCCGTTCCCGATGCGTGCACGTGAGGAAACATCACTACCACCGCCACCATCGTGATAAAAGCTGCAGACATCCTCAGCCCTCTGAGATAAGTTTCTTCGTCTTATCTTTAGCGTGTGTGAGGTTTGGATTTGGCGTGCTAATTATTACAATTTGGTATTCTCTTCATTCAGTTTTTTGACATATTCAATATATGTTGAGCATCAATTATTTCAATGAATAATTATCATTCTCATTCTCGGTACTGTTCATTTGATAATTGTGGAATTGGATAAACGTGTTCGGGAATAAGTAGATTCACTTTATTCATTTTTTTCTTTACAACGTTAATTTTTACTAGGTGTTTCCACCATTTGCTTCTGATTTTAATTGCTTTCGTTTCGTTTAAAAAGCTGGTGGCGTTCAATTTAATATCTATTAATTGTCCATCCCTTCCCAGTGAAAGCGTATAAAATAGTTTAATTGGTGCCGAATTCCACACCCTGAGGTGGAGTGCTCTAGCGTAGGGCTTTTTTGGTTACCGTATAGCATTTCCTTTCTCTCGCACTGTATATTTATTTTCACCATCACCTGTTCGCTCCTCAAGTACGGTCTCCTATCAAAACTATGCTTTGTTTTTGACCAGTCTCATAGTCCTGGACTGAACAATTACATTATAGTGAGGTTGAATTTATTTACTAATCGTTGATTTATAACATTGTCACAGAAATGAATATAATTGTACGTACCTACGTAATAATTGTTATTTTTTCATTCACGTTATTGTATTAGGTACTATGTCAGTTTTTGATATCTACAAAGTAAAAAATTATCTTATCGAATACTCTTCGGGTCTTGATAAATACTCAAAATTTTGTCGTAGAGAATTCTTCAAGCGTGTTGCTCAAAGATAATAGCCCTCGGCCTGCGACCTTGGGCTATTATCAAGCTACACCCTTTCAGCATTCTCTATGACAGAATTATCTCGGTATTATCAAGACCCTAGGGGTATTACTACTGATAATATGTTTAGTTTCAGAGCCATTCGATCATAATTCATGGTGGTAATATTTTGTTTTCATTTGTCAAATTATAGGTTGTATTCAGAAAGTATACAAGAAATCAGCTGTTGCAGCGATCACATGATCACAATACCAATAAGTATTCTAGTACATTTTTCGTACACTACCTATTCGCTCAGTGTGAACATCGACATTCTCCAATATTTATTTTTGATTCCGTGCATGTTCTATCCTCGAGTGAATGAGAGTTTATTTTCTACTTTCGAACATTGGTAACACCGATTGTCATACGACTTTCCGGCTCATGGAAGTAAGAAGGAGAGAAAAGATCAAGCAGAGGTCGAGGAGATCTGTCGTTCCTCATAGTGTTTCAATATCTTTAATCTTTTTATATTTACACCATTCAGTCATTTAGTAATTTGAAATTTATGACTTTCAGTTTTTTGTGAACCCTCTGGAGTAAAGGGGTGAGTATTTTTTTGGTAATTCTATTCCAGTTTTTCCTTCACTATTTTTATTTCACTCAACACGTGTCGGAATGGGTTGTCATTTTACCTATTTCACACGGTTCAAGGAGAGGCTTACTTTTAAAACGAAGCCGACTCTCAAATCGAGGCCTATTTCTACTTGGGGGCCCATTCTCAAAGCGAGTCCAAATTGGTGCATGCGAGGCTTAAGTCAACCCTTACTCAGTACCGTGCTCAAACCTACCTTAATATGGTCCAACACCTAGATGTCTAGCTGTCTGGAATTTGAATATTCATACCATCAGTAATGTTACTGTTCACCGTTGGATATCTACATGCAAAAATTACCACCATCGAAAAACGATCTGAAGGCAGATTATCTGAGAAAACCTTAGATAAATAGGTATTTTAAGTTTACCATTTTATGTTAATATTTTCATGTATATAACTGGATATTATTATGTATCCGACGAATATATCTGGAGGTAATGTTTGATTATAACTATATTACTTGAATCTGATCAGATTTCATTCATAATTAATTGTAAGTATTTATTTTGGATATCGTCCCAGAAATCACATTTGGACATTTTCTTTTGTCATTATAATATAACTGTATTTAATTGTACATATTCATCACCATTGCTCATTTTGAACAATAAAACATCATTGGGGTTTCTGACTATTATTTCATAATACTCTGTTTTAAATAATTCAATGGTTTCTGAATTCCACGTCAACAAAAAATTTAGTGACGCTCAAGGCATTGTAACTATCAAATTTGTATCATTTGAACCACGACCCATTGCCGCCAGACGAAGAGCTGCCGTTCGCTGTTTGGCAGAAAAATTTAGGCCATAACCGAATCAAGAATTTCCAATATATCTGTAACATTAGAATGCTAGGTCTGTTTTCAGGCGTTATAATTTTCCGGTATTCAATTTTTTTTTCTGTATGTCCTTTCTGACCTTTTTAACAATGGAAGGGTGATAACATTACCTTTGATTACTTGCAAATAACTCTTTTTATGATACGCCATTCTACGCTAATCAAGAAAATCGTGTACCAAATTTCAATGTGGCTTAACATATTTGTTTATCCTTTCTAATTTTCTAATGTATTTGGGAGGGCGATAACACCCCGGTTGACGGCTTGCAAATAACTCATCATATAATAGCTTTATTCGGGTTCATGCAATTACTGTTCTAGGACTGTCCGGAGTTTGCGCAGTCTAAATTGGCTTGTTCGGGTTTTAAAAGGATGGTTGTGACACCCGCAGTTTGGCGTTCGGGTTCATTCAAGAGCAGGAGAGGGATTCTATTACTCGACCGTTTCAGGTCGACCAATTCGATCACGAATACGACTCGTTTTGAAAATCGAGTTCTATTATACGATCGGATTCATCTTCGGAAGTCTTCGGGAAAAAGATAAGTTTTGATCGTTTGATCGACATAATAATGACTTTCAAATGACATAAGTCATGAAAACTTTATAGTCTTGATGTAGCAATCACACTTTCTGTGGTGTGATTGTCAAAAGTTCAAAAATTTGGTCACAGTTTGTTTGTTTGCTTAGATTTCATTTTCATTGTTTTCCGCGGTTTTTCAATCGAAAAATAATTCTCAAAATAATCGCTCTTCGAATAGGTAACATGGCTATTTTATTTTATTGTTTTAATTTATCTCGAATCTCGATATCAAGAGTGGTCTACACAACACAAAACGTCAAATAAACAACAAATAAAACAAGAAGAAAACTGGGTTATGTAATCCTTTTTACATCGTATTCATCGATTACGACACCTCCCGAGGTTCCGTGAGATACGAGTCGTATTTTCACGAATAATCGTAAAATAGAATATCGTTTGACGTTTTCGACTCGATCGTATCGTTCAATCCGATACTAATCGTAAAATAGAATCCCACTCCAGTTCTTGGACGGTTCGAAAACGGTCCAAGCCAGTCCCCAGTCTCGAGCTAGGACGATTTTCGGATTATTTTTACGCATGCTCAAATCATTTGCAAATGAGTAGGGAGGAGCTTTTTTGTAAATTAGGAGTAGAGGTTTGTTTATTGTGTGTTGTTTATTTTGGTTTTCACTTTTCAAATTGAATATTTACCAAATGGATGTTGTAATGATTTTATGGAAATATTTGAACATAGTTCATCATCATCATCAGGTGAAGACGATGTTCTTCTTGATGTGATCAATAGTCTTATAATTCCTTACAAGATGATATTAAAAACGAAAACTTTGTGGAAGAGACTTTCCCTCAATACAGTGATGATAATGAGTTATCCTCAATTGTCAATTTAGTTAGATCAGTTCAGTTCTATAGACCATGCGGGATGTTCGGGCTTTTTTCAAACTTATAGTTCAATTTCAGACGGTCCGAAAATAGCTCTAAGGACTGAATAAAGTACGCAACTAGTTCTGCGCAATTCCAGATTGGTTTACGGACTGTTCAGAAACAAAAACACGAATAAATCTTAACATAATCAAATCAAATATCAACACTAGTAGCTTGGGGATCAAAAAATAATAAGAACCATTTTTTATAAAAAATATATGTTCATTCAACTCCCAAAATATATACACATATAGTTAAATATCACACAATTCAAACAAGTGAACAACAAAATGTTCCAAAAATAAATGTATGAGCATAAACTAGTCCTCAAGATTTTCAATATTTGGAATGTCCATGTGAAATACTGGAATAGCTAGTGGCACCTCCGCCATGACCTCCAGATGATCCGAAAGAAATTGCTTTTCCGGAAGAGATTGATGAACCGCCCCCATAGCCGCCGTCCAAAGACAATCCATGACCTCCAAGACTACTGCCACCGTATCGTCCTAGTCCTGAAGAAGAATAATCTCCCCCAAGAGAGCCATGTCCACCGAAACCACTGTCCAAGTGACTTCCAATAGAACCATATCCTCCTAAGGA
>CAJUYI010008422.1:0-10990 GCA_910591695.1 Galerucella pusilla
TGTAACGTCAAACGCAAACCTCCGTTAATCCATTTAAACATTCTACCTCATAAAGACGGTACAGTTTTCATCAAATCAATCCCATCTAGTATGCACACGCATAGCATATGTCACTTAAAGCTGATTTAAATTTTCTCCAAGACGCTGCTGTATTACACCATTGAAGAGTACCATCGGACAGCCGACATGTGCACGGTAGCGCGTTGTTAATGTTTTGTGAATTATCTTGCATCTTTTCTTGTAATAAAACTCAAGTGCCTAATAATTAATGAAATAGCGACAGAATACAGCGGTTGTTTATATTAAGTATTTTAACAACGCGAATACCAAGTGACAACTGGGAATAAGCAAGAGTACGATACAGAGAATTTTGAAGCAGCTCAAATATCAACAATTTAAACTTCATTACTTAGTTCGAGGACTGAGGCCTTGTGATTTCTATAGAAGATTGGAAAGTATATGAATTTTATCAAAAAAATTCTAGGTTTAAAAAAAAGCAGACAATATTATTTTTTATTTATTGCCGATTGCAATTTGTCCAAATTTTTTCTTTAACGATGTTATTTTATTCTTATCTGTGTTGATTTCACTTATTTCCCAAAAATCAATAATATTACTAATCTTGACTTTCTCCCACCAAATACTTCGTTATCCCGTGTTAAAAGTCAAATGCTCAGTTATTTACTTCTTGGAAAGTACCAAACATTCCAAGCTGGCAACGCTGCTTCAATATCAGATTGGTAGCTGGAGCTGAACACACGCCAAACGCTGACTGCGAAAAATTGTTCTCTCTCTTTCAAGAAGTTTTTCTCATATTTTCCGTGTTGTACTTGTGTGAATCGTATGTCGCGAATAGACTTTTCGCGATCTGTATATAAAGAAGGAAAAGTAAGAAACTAAACAATAATAGTTATTTATGTACCAAGGGTATAAATAGATGTTTATGCCCTGAGGGCGACGTCTTACGTTGTAAGTCGCCCGAGGGTATACACATCTGTTTATGCCTGCGGAACATACAAACTTTTATGTCATACTAGTTTGTTATTGCAATCCAATCTCAATACAAATCAGTGTTTTAAAAAATCCGGTTTGAATTAATAGGTGAATGTTGATTAACGTAAATGTCATAATATCACAACAAAATATTATATGTGTCAAAGTTAGAAGTAAAAAGGAACGATAATTTTGGAATTCTTGACGAAATTATTGAAAAAGCAAAGAAAGCAACTGTAAATCTGTTGCCAAAAAAGTCTAAAGAAGCTTACGACATGGTTATTAAATGAGTTGAACAAAAAAGTATTTCTCTTTATGCCCGTGCGGGCATAAAGTACGACATTAGATAGTTGGTAACTAAGCAACAAAAACACAATAATGAACTAGTATGACATAAAGATAATTAAAGGTGGATATCGCAGAATAATTATTATTCTAACGCTTTATAAGTTTTGAAAAATATTTTTTCTTCTCATTCTCATTCTCATTTCAGTGCGGCAAAGTAAATTTGTCAAGTTTTTGTATGACAGTAAACTGACATTTGAATATTTAAAATATATATTTGTATGCTTGTAGCTTACCGAATGACTGAAAAATTAATAAATTTATTATAATTCTGCTATAATTTTCAATAAAAAATAACTTATTTTTCAATAATTTTTTAATGGCCCCGGTATAAGCCTCATCAAATGAATGTCAAATAATAATAATTAATTTGTTGATATGTATTTAATAAGAAATGTATGTTAACTTTTGGATATTTTTTCCGCATGCTAGTAGAAAAAATAGTGTACCTAACACGTGCATAAAGTGACTTTTCCGCACACGTTTGCTGGCCAGACTTGATAAAAAGGGTCGTTCGGCCATCTGCAATAGCGTGCGGAAAAGTATCACTTTCTGCACTAGTTAGGTAAACTACTATTTTCCACGACCGTGCGTTTTAACCCATTTTCCCGCACGCATTTTAACTTTGAAAGTGTCACTTTCCCGCACTAGTGTGGGAAAGTAAAATTATGCAAATTTTGACCTTATTAAATAGTTTTTTACTTCGTAAGTATTGTCACAACAGGTAAATAAATATTCACGAAATATATCAAATAAAATTCATTCATCTACAAATGACTTTAAACCGTTGCCGTCACCGTGATCGTCATCTTTATGCGACCTGCAATCGATGCCATCCTTATCGACGTCATCTACTCACCAGTTAACACCAAATAACTCCACTGGACTGGCAATTTCAAGTAATTTACAGAACGCTAAAATTGTGTCTGTAATATTAATATTCATAATAATTAGTCGTTTTCAGTTAAAGCTTTGTATATTTATGTTGAAATGAAATAATTTTTGGAAAATGGGTTGATATATTTTTTGCATATACGGTAGTAGAAAAAAGGATGTTCCTTACTCATGCATAAAGTGTCTTTCCCGCCCTCGACCGCTTGCCCGATCTCCACTCCGCGTCGTTAGGATCAACGGATCAACTGCAGTCGCGTGCGGAAAAGTATCACTTTCCGCACTTGTTAGGAAAATAACTAAGAAGCAACAAATTAATTCAATATCCGGCGGGGCATATAGGCCGGGAAGTAGTAGCTGCTTCTTAGTTGAACGGTCACTGTCAATTAATTTTCAAAACTTATAAAGCGCTAGAATAATTATAATTATTCAGCGATATCTATTGTTAAGGCGCGACAATATTATAATTACCATAATGAAACTGATAATAATATTGATTCAGCCCAAAGCAACCAAAGTTACAACAATAAAAATAAAGAAAAAATAAGAAAAATAAAAATAATAATACTAACCCAACAATATAAAACCATTACAATATGATAGTGGCTAGAACGTCATAGTACAGCAAGCCTGTTTCGGACATTTTCAAGTTTTGATTTAACATGTTAATTCGAGAATCAATCATATCGACTACACTATTTAGACTCCGTTTCACATAAGAAGAAGCTAGGTGAAGGTTGCCACCTGCCTTGCGCAGAAACTAAAATCGGTCTTAATTATCTATGTGGCATCATGCAATTGTCGTTACAACCGATGTTTTGTGTCGACAGACATTTTGGGTTGTGCTTGAAGCAATCATTTACTGTCCAATATTTTTGATTTTTGAAAATTTTAAGATTTTTAGCTAATCTGTGAGTATTGTGTGTATTATTCGATCTAAAATCATGCCTCTTAAAAAACTTGTTGGTGTTAAAGTAAAGATTATCCAAAGTCCAGTGCCGACAGATTCTAATTTTGTGTTAACGCTACTGGTTTTGACAACAAATTCGCGCATACGACTGCAACTTCACGTGGCTCACAAATTGTATATACTTGATATTAATTATCATAAATCTGGTGAGTGATTCGTGGAGAAAAACAATAGTATTAATGATTAATGGATATAGCTAAATGAATTATAAGAAATTGATATTAATCAATCATTCGTATACTACCGTCATCATCTTCTTTTATCATCCAACTAATATATATCTCTTCGCGTATTTCCTCAATTTCTTTATCCTTAACTGCATCTTTATATAGCTTTTGATCTTTTGCCGACTGAAACTTTTATAGTAAAGTTGTTGTTGAAGAACTAGTAGAAAACGGTTGAATTATTTATGCGGTATCTGTAATGATATCAGAGTAGCATTTTTAAAAAAATTCTCTTTCTTTTGCTTACCAAGAAGATCAACTAACAGGTAAAGGTACTTGGAAAAATGTACCGTATCAGATGAAACTAAAACGGTAAACATAACATAAAATTTTATTCAACTAGCTCAAAGATTATTCGTCCATTTCGTGGATGGTTATTGCCGGTATTTTGTAGAGAGATCAGAATAAAAAATGGTTTTTATTTTTGAAAGAAAATAACAAACATTTGTATTTCTTTTTTAAAAGTATACACTCACCGGCAAAAAAACTCGGCCACCTAAATTTTTGCTGAAGTTCGTTATCCAAGAACTTTCGTGCTTTTTCATCGATTTCAACTGCTTTGACGCCAAATTGTAGATAAATTCTTTCGGAATAAAACAAACTAAAGAAAAGTTTTTTTTAATGTTGATAGCTAATTTGATTGGTTGATGTTTAGATTACGCGCTATCGCGACCTATCAAACAGGAGAGATTACATTATTCAAAATAGTATGCAGACGTAGCTTTCGTAGCGGCAATGTGTCTTAAGTCTTTTTCTAATAGAGAGTTATTGGAAACACGAATTTACTGCCTTGTAGTAGTTGTGATAACCTTAAATAAATAGTGCTCGACCTTGAAACAGGCTCAAAATTTGAAGTTATCGAAACATGAAACTCTTTAATGACATTAGTTAGGTCCATCGTTTTTGAAAATGATTTTATTAATCAAATTTAAGGTAAGCTATATGTCAAAATAGCAAACACAGAGTCAGATGCTGCAAATGAAATACGCATATATACAGATGGCTCAAAAATGAAAGAAGGCTCAGGATGTGTAGTTTGCTCCAGAGCACTAGGCCTGAGGATTAAGTGGGGAATGGGAAACAATACCAGCGTGGTTCAAACAGAACTGGCTGGTATCTCAATTGCCGCAAAAGAACTAACCAGAAAAGGCATTTCTGGCAAAAACATAACAATCTGCACTGATAGTAGAAAAGCCCTATTAGCCTTGAGCAGACAACTTGTTATATCGGGGCTAGTACTAGAGTGCCACCAAGATTTAGCTAACGCCTCAGCAGATAACAATATTATCCTGAGGTGGGTTAAAGGGCACGGCAGTAGCGGCTGTACTAAAAATTTCAGGACCCAGGGACACCTACAACGACTTCGACAATTGCGGAATTAGCTGAACGTTTGACCCATGCTCAATCCATTAAGAGATGGGATGGAATCAATGAATCCAGTCCTGCTAGAATCACCCTGGGCGTCCCTGGGAAGCTGGTGCCGAAGGAATATTGAGCGATGACCTGGAAAAACCTACGTTTTACAGTAGGATTTCTGACTGGCTACTGTCAACACAGAGAACACAACTTAATACTATGGGGCTAGTGGACACACCTATATGCAGGATGTGTGAACAGGAAGATGAAACTGTCAGGCATGTCTTATGCGAGTGTCCGGAGTTATCGTCAATAAGAGAGTGTGTGTTCGGTGAGTCTTGGCCTACACCTGCCGATATAAAGGAAATGTCTCCTAGTGACTTGTCCACCTTCCTGAGAAGGACAAGATGGACGATGACCTAGGAGGACAACTTCTCGGGAGGATGTACAATGTTCACATGTGGCCCAAGTGCTGTGAGCCTACACTCACCCTGCCTACTCTACAGATACAGATGTCAAAATATCAAATAAAATAAACGACATACCCAAAACCCGGATATACGTCACAAACAATGACGCTATTGGGGCTATTGATTGTACCACACTATGTTTTGAGTTATTAGCATCTATTTGAAAATATTTCAGCTTTATTATGGCGTAAAAGCGCAAGACGTGTTATTCATTCTTTTATTTTAGCAGACTGTGTATTCACCCATCATAATTAATAAGTATTTATTTGTCGTTATTTGAAGTCAATCGCATCCTAGAGTGATAGAAATGGTTCGTTTGGAATAAAGCAATTAGATTATCTGAATTTACTTTCAATACATGGTGAATGTGACCCCATTACACATTGGATGGAATATTAAATAATTTAACACAATTTGGTTGTTTTCCAATTGAAAATATATTCAGATAATCTTCATAGTTCAATTCCAAAGGGCCATTTTATATAAAATATTCACTATTTTCGACTGCTATGATTTTATTCAATAAAATATCCTCCGCCTATGTGGTATTTGCGTGGTGTGGTGTATGATTCAGAAACGTTTTGTGGGTTTAACACGTTCTTTAATACGAGTATACCAAATACAAACATATGCGTCCACCCGCACACCTCGCTTAGTTATTCAACGTTGCCGAATGATAATATTTTCTTAGCAATTAGGATACGGGACAATGGACCACTTTTGTTGAAGACTTTCAAAAACATTGACATATCATTTAATTTTGATTTTCGAAGCTCCGTATTAAGCAATACGGCATTTCATAGTGATCGATTCATCGTAGATGTAGAGCAGCATCCTGCAATTTGTGATATTTCTGGATATTAACAGGCTGACAGCGAATAGTAATGAACATTCGGTGCAGGCTGATGATATATGCTGGACCAGACCTCGTACTTGGGACCACAAAGAAATGTAGACAATTAGTCCTTCATATTGTGTTGAAGAACTGATAAAAATCAGTTGAAATCATGTTACGATAAAAAGCGGAGATCTCAGCTGCAGGCTTTGTGGAATCTAGATCAAGATCCTATCCCATCTGACTGTGAGGCACTGGATTCGAGAAGACCAACAATCAGCTAGGAATCATCACAGAGTATCTAACTTAAATGTCCTGCTACGTTTGAGTAAAAGACCGTAACCCGTAACGTTGTAGTGGAAATATGGAAATAAAGTGTTGTTTTATTGAGCAAGAAATAACAGAAGGGATAAAATAATTAAGAATATGAGTTTGAAACACCTGGCTGGCCATAGACGAACCGCATGCTGCAGTTGAGACCAACTGCAAGATGCGGTCGCCGCACGGCGATCTGCAGTTTCTATACTAAATTCATATCCGCAATACACAGACCGCTCGAGCAGTCGGTCTGCGGTCAAGCTTCGCTGCTTAGACCAGGGGGTCTATCCACTAACAGTGAGAGCTCCTACGAGAGTACACACTTATAAAGGTGCGCATCCGAGCTCTCTCGAAATTGTAAATTATGATATAGCCCTTATGCGCACTTTATAAGTGTGTACTCTCGTAGGAGCTCTCACTGTTAGTGAATAGACCCCCTGCCGGACCCACCATAAAAGGACCGCTACAAGCGGTTGCTGCCGACCGTGCGCCACTCCCTTCGCGCTCCTTATTCATCAAATGAAACCACGGACATTGTAAAGTAGTTGAAAAACTTTTTAGTGTCTTCTCTCAGCTGGGGATACAAAGTATGAAATATTCCATGCTGTTCTCTTGATTGTGGACGCAACCACATACTACGGTGTCTTATAGGCCTACACTTGCGTAATAGTATTATAAGAAGCAGTGTTACTCCATCGAAATCCATCTTGTAAATGAACTCGCATCAGTATTATTTTGCGGTCGAACACAACTGCTCCAAGCAGTCGTAGTCGACTGCATTATGCGGTCGTGCTGCAGTCGTGTACGACTTCAACGCGACCGTTCTAGAGTAGTCGAGACCGATGCGTCAAACACCAAACCATATAGTTAAGAAAGAAACTATGTAATATACAAGTTATAAGTTCATTTTTTTACTACCACTAATTCAAAGAACACTTTTCCGCGCAAATTTCCATTCGCAAAGTAGGTAAATGTCCGTACCTCAACAAAAAAAGATATTTGTGTGAGGGAAAATGACATAAGTTATGGCACAGTAATGTCGAAATAATTCAATATTATAATCAAATGCGGTGGCGTCTTCCTCCTCTTTCTGTCAAACGTTATATTTAAAAATAGAGTCTGATTATTTCTTTTTTATCAATTTTGACCAACCGCTATCAAGAATTGGTATGTCAAATATAAATTTTGAGTGGAAAACAACTGTCAACTTAAATGCAGTTTTTCCGAAAAAGAAATTGAAAAAATTTCATGCAAGTGCTACTACAAACATAATTAAAAACAATTTAACCGATATCGCTAACAATAATCCTGTAACCTACAATAAATGTAATTTTTATATCAATTGTAATTTAAAATGAGTTTTAAGGATACATATACCTTTCCTAGCTTGAAAGTTATATTGCTCTTATTTATTATTGTTCTTATTATTTTAATTAAGAAAAATGTTGTATCAATATGAAATGTTTATGTAACTCAGGAAATATCTAATTTTTCCTGTTAACAATTAAATGCACTTACCCCCGAAAATACTAAAAAGTGAATAATATACATGACTACGCGGTTCTGTGCAATAGGGGACTTCGGTCCAAGTTGCCAACCCAAAAAATTTCACATTTTTCTACCACTGAGGAGAGAAAATTTCCGGACGATTTTGTCATGTAAAGGTTCGTATTATTTATATATATCCGTAAACGGAGCCTCGACTCTTCAAATTAAATCAAATTAGATATATATCGATATTTGTAAAAGTCATATCTGATTGGCTGAAAGTTGTGCTGGAGCACCTGATTTCACGTCAATAATGGTAGCGTTCAGAAAACATAACATATATCTAACATGATCTAACTCAACTGTTGATTAAATAAATACAAAACATTTTTCAATCATTTGTGAACATTTTTCGTATCTGGCTGTATGCTACATAATTATACGTATAAATCAGTTCATATTCATAATCATCACTCATGCTGTAATACTTATTTATTTCACTAATCCCTTTACTAAGTATAATCTTTGTTTACTAATAATAAAACCATAGACAATCTTTATAAAAATATCACAATCTGCATCGTGTTGTGCTCACTGAGCGCAATTTAAAACCACTCAGGAAAATGGCTTCGCAGAACTTTCACTCAACGGTTCTGCAACAATTGTGTTTTCTGAACGCAGCCCCTAAAGATGGATGGCGTATTGTTGACATTATTGACGTGAAATCAGGTGCTCCAACAAAACTTTCAGCTAATCAGATATGACTTTTACAAATTTCGATATTTGCATCAAATTATCTAATTTGAAGAGTCGAGGCTCCGTTTACGGATATTTATAAATAACACGAACCTTTACATGACAAAATCATCCGGAAATTTTCTTTCCTCAGTGGTAGAAAAATGTGAAATTTTTTGGGTTGGCAACTTGGACCGAAGTCCCCTATTGTTTGTTTGTTTGAGATTTGAAGTATAAAAAGCGTATTATAAATTGTAAAATTATCATCAAATGTGGCAGCACTGTAAAGGAAGTCTGAGGTTCGCGGCTTGTTGTGCCTTCGGGCGACCATCGAGCGGCCTACGCTGTCCCTACCCCTGTCCTGACCTGATATGGGCACTCACCTGGGGCTAGGCCAGATATCATTTTTGTCCAATTTCGGACATGTGGCTGTAAACAAAAAGAACAATTGTTAACCTTTGAGGCGTATATATTTTACCAAATAATAAATACGATCTGATAAAATGGTAATAATATCTTGGAGTAAAATTTTTTTTTCCAACCCTTAGGCGATAACGTGAGATTTTATTTCACTAGCTATAATAGCGGTCTTTCTTCACTTAAGTTTAGATTTTTTTTTTTAAATGAATCACTCTACTTAGAATAGTCGAAAATGTTATGGAATAGAAAAATAATCCATATAATACCCTTCTTGACGTGCGTCATCGATTGTTAATGTCCTTCTAACACATTACGTTGGAAGAAATGGAAAAAAAGGCAGGTCTGTGATTAATTCTAATTAAAATATCACAATAATAAACCGTTTAAATTTATTACAAACGTTAACCCTAATCTTTGACTTAAAAAGTTTGGTTAGTCAATGTTTAACTTACGCGCAAGCACGACCTATCAATAGGAAGAAATTACATTATTCAGAATAGGATGCAGACGTACCTTTCGTTTAAGTGAACCAACATTTAAGATATTAAAATTTGCAGCACGGAGTGTATATCTCGGTGGCTTCAAATATAAGACGGATTGGATTCATGTGCCTAAGCAAACTTCTGGTAAAAAAGCACTTGGAGTCGCTATCCAACGAAATATTAAACCTAAGCAGAAGTCTTCAAAGTGATAGGATAACAAGCTGGTCTCACATTCATGAAATTGACATATACACGGATACTAATTTTTGTCAGATGTGCACGGGAGAGGAACAAACAGCTTAACGCATTATTGGAACTTTAGTTCTTTACGTCAGGTTATGTTTGAGCGACCGGGGGTCGCGACGCAAAATATCTGACCGTTATGTTACGTTACGTTGCGTTACGTTGCTTCGTTATATGCCTTGCTTGCGTGCGTGTGCTCTCTTCTGAGTCTCACTCTCGTTTACGAAGCAGCGATTCATATGCTTCGGCCGGGAATCAAACCCGGGCCGCCCGCGTGGAAGGCGAGCATTCTACCACTGAATCACCGACGCTATATTAAAATTCTATGCAAAGCTGGTATTCGCAGTGCTGGTGATCTACTTGAATTTGTTCGGATACATTTTTACTATTATTTCCATAATTTTTTTGCGCGATTGTTCTTTTTTGTTTATTTACAGCATCGGTTGTCAAAATGACATGAGGATTAAGGATGAAATGAAACTTTAAAAACTTGAATGTTTTAATTCGATAACTTCAAAATGGATGGATAAATTGATTTGACATTTGGCAGGTTGTTTTTGAATGTAAAAGGGTATATTTTGATAGAAATATTAGTTTGTGCAACTAGTGTGGATATGATGGCCATATCGCACGAGGACAAAGTTTGAGCACGACGCCGTAGGGGGAGTGCTCAATCGTTCAAGTGCGATATGGACAATCCACACGAGTCGAGCAGCATATTTTTTCTACGACCCACTTAAGAAAAAATCTAGAAAATAAAAATTTCTATAAACTGTAATATAACTTCAAATTGAAAATTTAACAATTCAATTTTATGTTTCCACTAATTTTTTTTTTGGTAAACGTATGAATGTCCAATTTGTATAATGCTACGGTTTCCCTTTTTAAATATACGATGCTGTTGTAAGTAGATGTAGCCAGTCGGACTCCCTTATGAAGGGTACCGTACCATTATCTATAATAATGAATATTCTGCTAAATATTTCAAGTTATAATAATTTTAAAACAAAATTAACAATAAAAAAAAGTTATTCACGGGGAATCGAACCCGGGTCTACCGCGTGAGAGTCTGGTATGCTTACTACTCTACCACCAAAGAATATGCAAATCGTTTATCTATAACGTCAAATGTATTACATAATTTTTGCTTAAAAGGAACTAAAGTTCCTACCGTGTTGAATAGATGAGGCTTTTACTTGATGTAGATCCATAGTAAGTTA
>CAJUYI010008423.1:0-10989 GCA_910591695.1 Galerucella pusilla
GGACAAGGCTCGCCTGCACATTTAGTAGTAGTAGTAGTAGTAGTAAAACTCTTAAATAACCTTTCTAATTCTGAAAATCACTATTTTTTTAACGTGGCTTTTCAATTTGACACATTTCAGTTTATTAAGGTTATCTATGTTGACACAAGAATTGATGACTAATGTCACTAATAAGGCTTCTAAATATGGCGACTTCCGTCGAAAGTTGGTTAAATCACTACCACGCTTACCTTCCCTCAGGGCCGTGCTGTGATATTTTTCAGGGTGATGCATGCCTCCCAACTGCCGCCCCTTTTTTTGAATATTTTAAAATTGAAATAAAAAACATGAAAAAATCCGCATATCTTACTTTACTCTTCTAACAAGTTTGGCAAAATCGCCGATTAATGATGTATAATCTAAATTGGCAGCTAATGTAGATTAACTGGTGACTAATGAAGGATTTCCCAGTTTTGTCTGTCCTAATAATGAGTTCCGTAAATAGCTTCTTATAAATCTTTAAATGTCACTACCCATTAAGTTGATTAATTTATTAACGCAACTTAACGTTCCTGCCTGCCATTCTATTGCAATAGTTCGGCTTGTCGCTCCAAAAGAGCGAGTAACTTCATCATTGTGGAGCGGGTAGCAGCGCTCCAAAACAACGTTACTAAAACATCGACACATCTCTAACCCTAATCATTTGTGAGCAAAGCACCAGGCACAGCCCACCCTGACGAGCCGCCTCTGGGGAGAACCATGTCAAAGCTAATATGACTGGACTGCATTTCCTAGTTGAATGAAGTAACAGTTTTAATTTGAGGTTATCTCCTTGGAGTCAGTCAGTTTCTAATTATTCAAACAAAAATTTTAACACGAAGCTCAAAATTTCATTACAACTCTTAATTGCTTGTTGATTTATTACTATTAGAACTCATGGGCGGGTTTGTGAAGGTGCTTTTTTTTAAAATTGGGTTTTGTATACATTTTGACATGGCCAGCTTTGCTTTTTTGGGTGTTTATAAAATAATTTGAGGTCTTGTGAATGTTTTTCTCAGTAAATTGGTCTTTTGTGAGTTCTCTCCGGAAATCTCAGTTCAATATTCACAGTTTTATGGTATTTACAAGACTTTTTATGTTGCTATGTCGAAAATTTCACTCTTTTTGAAGGTAAAAGTATTATTTTTAACCAAAAACTGAGTCTACCAGTTAATTTCCGATTCCAAAAACCCCCATTTATTTTATTTATTCATATTCACCTCAAATTATCTCCTGAATCGATTAAAACGTAAAACGTCTTCCGCTAGAGCTGTTTTCAGCTGAGGATATTGTTTTGATTCGGCTTAAATAAAATTTTAATAGATTATAGTTTGACACATATACTTTGGCAAGTTTATCTGAAGCCGTGAAAGGAATGCAGTTGAAAACATTCGATATTGCCCCGTTTAACTATGAAAAAGCTAAAGCGCTAAGTATGTAGTGATAATAATTAGACAAGGGACTTTTTATTATTAACAATATTAACAAATGATTAAACGTTAATTCTTTAATGTGCTTGTTTCCTTGGATTTTTTCTATTAACATTATTTTTTCAATTTATGAATATTAAAAGTTGAGCACTTTTCCAGATTTGTTATGGGCTTCTTCAAGCTCTGGCAGCGTTGTACGAAAACCATAATTACCGCACCCTCCGAATTACATAATTGGTGATTTTTATCGAAAGCTGACTTCTTATTGGCAAGCGCGTGCGTGTGTTCTTCCCTCTCACTTCCTCAATTGACTGATATTGATTTATCCAGTGGCATTGGTATTGTCAGTAACCTATGTATTTTCAGTTTTACTCGGTAAAATAGGTACCGTACGCCATTTGTACGTTTATGACATATCTTCGCCATGTTTCCTCGCCTCTTACCGATGCCACGTAGCTTCAGATAAACTTGCCAAACTATACATATAACCACTCTTGTCTCTCTCTTTCATATTATCCATGTAGTACTGTTGATACGCCTCTGTCTATACCCAAATTTTTCATCTCAAAACTTTATTAACATTTATTTTACTAAGTAACTTTCTACAGATGTGATTTACAACTCCGTGTTTGTCCTTGATACCTAAAATTAAAGTGAACTAACTTGACTCTGTGAAGATTTGTAATGTAAATAAAAAAAGTTCATTATTCCTCTAGAATTACAGAAAACGTTTTTAAAATAACTGTAACTAAAATTACAGGGCTGTGACCACTTATTATTTTCCGTCCGAGACACGTAAACTAGAGAATATCTCTTATTGGAAATTTAGTTTTTTACGTCAGATTATGTTTGAGCGACCGGGGGTCGCGACGCAAAATATCTGACCGTTACGTTATGTTATGTTACGTTGCTTCGTTATGTGCCTTGCTTGCGTGCGTGTGCTCTCCTGAGTCTCTCTCTCGTTTACAAAGCAGCGATTCATATGCTTCGGCCGGGAATCGAACCCGAGCCGCCCGCGTGGAAGGCGAGCATTCTACCACTGAACCACCGATGCTATATTAAAATTCTATGCAAAGCTGGTATTCGCAGTGCTGGTGATCTACTTGAATTTGTATTTTTACTATTATTTCCATAATTTTCTTTGTGCGATTGATCTTTTTTGTTTATTTACAGCATCGGTTGTCAGGACGGTAGGTTGTGTTTACTAGTTTCTAAGTTCAACACGTCGGTAAGTGATTTACTTACCGTTCAGACGTCGAAAACTAATAAATAGCATAAAAACAATTTCACCAAAATGCAAAATATATTTTAAACTGATCGAGAAGTATAAATGTCACTCTTGATATTTCGTTCATTTCGAAGAAATTTAAATTATTTTATTCGGAGTTTATTTTAATACGATCGCGCAAAAAATGGTATAAGCATCTCGAACGTTAAGGGTAATTTTACAACGTTTGCATGTAGATTCCTCTCGTAAAATTGGACAAAATGATATGAGGATTAAGGGGTCTATCACATTTACTTTTCGAAATACAGGGTGTTGAAATTTTGAAAACTTGAATGTTTTAATTCGATAACTTTAAAATGGATGGATAAATTGATTTGACATTTGGCAGGTTGTTTTTAAATGTAAAGGGCATATTTTGATAGAAATAGTAGATTGTGCAACTAGCGTGGATATGGACAATCTACACGAGTCGGACAGCATATTTTTTCTACGACACACTTAAGAAAAATCTAGAAAATAAAAATTTCTATAAACTGTAACAGTTCAATTTTATGTTTCCACTAATTTTTTTGTGGTAAACGTACAGTTCTTGAATGTCCAATTTGTATAATGCTACGGTTTTTAAATATACGATGCTGTTATAAGTAGAAGTTGCCAGTCGGACTCCCTCATGAAGGGTACCGTACCATTATCTATAATAATGAATATTCTGCTAAATATTTCAAACGTCTACCTGTTGTCGTTATTAATATCAAGCAGAATAATTATTTAAAAATAAAATTAACAATTAAAAAAACTTATTCACGGGGGAGTGAACCCGGGTCTACCGCGTGAGAGTCTGGTTTGCTTACAACTCGACCACCGAGGAATATGCAAATTGTTTATCTATAACGTCAGATGTATTACATAATTTTTGCTTAAAAGGAACTAAAGTTCCTACCGTGTGTCCCGCGAACGTTCTACCTTTTTTCTTTTTTTTTAAACTCCCTCGAATATTTATTGGAAGTAGTGGATATATTTTTTTTACAACCCTCTAGATTACTCTAAAGGGTGATTTTACCTGGGATTTTATGAAAAATTAGGATCATTATTCATCATTAAGATATAGAACACCTGGCTACGTGTTAAAATAACGTCCTTTTAACATTCTTTATGGTAGCAGGTTTTTGTAATACAACTACTGACCCTTTTTATTACTCTTATCGTTTTAAAAACCCTTTTTAAGTTTTAAAAAACGTTTTTATATTGTTGTTTTTGAAAGACGTGTATAAAGCTATCTAATAACTTTTATTTAACAATAAAAAAATTTATAGTATCTGAAGAATGTGGTTGGAAAAGATAAAATCAAAATACCAGTGAAATTTATGGAAATTTTAATTTTTCTCACTTGTTTTAGGTGATCTACTTCTGAAAATAGGCAACGACAAAAATTGGTGGCCTCGCAAAGTGTCAGTGAGATGTGGTCAGCTGTTGGTGTCGCCATCGTGTTCCCAAATGGGATCTTTGTCCATAAGACTACCTTTAAGACATCTCAGTCTTCAGGATGGTCCTCTTCCAAACAGTCTTTCGCTATGTAAAGGACAAAATAAAGTCTTGACTTTACAGGTAAATATTACTCAACATTTTGCTTGAATTTTAATATTTATTATGTACGGTTTCGTAATAAAATTCCGAAAGAGACGTTTGCAATAAGTAATAATTTTTTTTTAAATAATTACAGGGTCTCTTCCTACTATTTTATCCTTGTAAGTAACGTATCTGATAGAAAAACAACAAACCAAAAACTTAACGATAGAATCTACCCACTTTATTAAGGATCACTGTGTCTGTGCTCATCCTTCATAATTTCACAATAGCTATTTATGTAACTTATGAAATGCATCATTTTGTGTAACGAATGAATTTTTTGCGGGACGAGTAAAGTCCCGTAAAATGACACGAGTTACTCAAAAAAGCATTTTATAAAGTGTTTCATGTAAGATTTTATCTAATTTTGACAAAAAGAAAATTTTAATCATTTTATGTGAGTCCTTTTGACAAAAAGAAAATTTAATTTATTTTATGTGTTATTAATTATTTTTTCTGATTTAAAAACAGCACTTTTTGATTCCTACAAGTTATGCAACCAATATTACACAAGACAATACTTTTATTTTATACATTAATTTCTTTTTCGCAACGAGTGTGCAAAAGTACTTCACGCACAAGTGTCATACAAAAGTTAATCTACGAGCACATGAAGAAAAAATTTAAAAAATGTACTCTGAATGTGTTAAAAAACATAAAAATGAATTTTCAATAAACAAATATATACACAACGAATTCTAATTATTTAAATTCACATTTACAGTAAAATGAGGACAATTATTTAAATTGCTAATTAAAACATTGGGTAATTTGTCTTTTTTTAAAGTAACAAATATTTTTTGCTATGTTTGACACTTCTGTCAAATTTACTGTCAGCACAAAAGTTTATACAACAAACGACTAAATTCAAGGCAACTAGATCATTACGTAGCTAAAAAAGAGTGTTAAAATAAAAACCCCATTTAAAAAGCATTGGTCATTTACGCACGCTTTTGAGTGTTATAATGAAAGTCGCATATAAAAAGCGTTGTTCATTTACGCACGCTTTTTAACGTAAGTATAATGTATGATTTCACACATTTTTTTGGGTTCGTAAATGCCTAATTTTAAAGGTGATCGTAGATAAATAAAATAAAATCATGTTCAAAATATCCCCTCACTTTTAGGTACCCCTGTACACAAAATATCATAAATCCGTTTTCGCTGATATTTTTCCATATTTCTTTATTATTTGAGAGTTCGTATTTCAAAATTTAGTCCAAAATTCCCATTATTATGGCCTCTACGATTTTTTAAGTAGGGCTTGTATTTGAGACCGTTACGAAAACTCAATTTTTTGAAAGTTTCGGTATTGTTCCATCGTGCTTAATAGTCTCAGGTTCCATCAGTCTTAAACTTCAAAATATTACAGATTGTCATATATATAGGGACCAGAATTCAGGAAATGGTTGGTAAAATCGGACATTAGACTTAAAGGCTCATGGTAGACAATATCGAAAACCTTTGCAATTTAATTTTTAACACAAAGCAAGCTTCATTTGAAGCGTAAATATTTTTGGTGGATGCGCGGCAAACATTTCCCCTTAATAGAAAATATGTATCGCTTGTCCTTGCATAGCATTACCTAGGCATGCTAGATATGTCGTGAGTAGGAAGATTCTGTGTTGCATAACAGAGGACATAGTAGATATAGGATGCATTTTCATTGACATTAAAAGGATAATATCCTCGATATTTAATTTCTATTTGTCTTGTATGAAGTACGAAAGATAAATTTAAAATAATTGCATGTAAATAAGAAGGGAGAAGAAGAAGAGAAGTGAAAACTTTTTCCGCACTTTTTTGGGTGAAGAATAATCATGTATACTGTATTTATTATGTGTGTGTTATTAGTAAAAATTTTCATCTAGCATGGGCGTACAATATCATTTTTATAAGGATGACCCATTTTGTTTGGAAGCACCCCTGTAAAATCCGCTTTTCTCAACCGATTTTGATTTAATTTTTTTTGTTAGATTCAGTATCAAAAACAGTATTCTGGCACATATTTTTATAGCTTAATTACTATTTTCAAGGCCCTCTATGTTAATTTTCAATTTTACTGAGCAATATGTTGAAGTCCTTGTTTTTGTTCACCATGTTGCCATTTTTTAAATTTGTCTACATTCTACGTAAAATATTACTGAAAATACTACTTTTTCCATATTTATGTTGTAATAACTTTGTCGTTGATGAAAATTTTCCTATAAAATTTTGGTATTTTACATTTGCGATTTTTTGTTACTTCCACACATTAAAATGGATTCCGTTGGAAAACTACACAAATTGAACGGAAGAGTAGAGTTAAAGCAACGCGGTTAGGAACTGGGTTTTTTTGTTTTTTTTTAGTTTTTTATTTCTTATTTTCTGATATATTTATACATAGTTACACTTTGATCAACCGGGTTTGGGCCTGGGTTTTCTTGTTTTTTTTAGTTTTATATTTCTTATTTTCTGATATTTACATATTCATTTCAATACTAAATTTGGCAACGTTCGAATATGTCGGGAAAATAAGCTCTCGTGGGACGTTCTATAGTTGGTCACCTACATTTAGGCAAAATTAATACGTGTGAAATGTAGAGTGGGTTGTCTACTTTCACATAACCCTAATTAATAATGAAATAACAGTTTCAGCACCTGTGTTTATATCGTTTATACTTATTGGAGGTTACAAACAATGGAGCAGTGACCAAACGTATTTAAAAAAAAATACAGGCAAGAAATTTGAAAGACCGTATTGTAATAGACTACTTTGCCAACAATCCAAATTATTAAGCACAATTTTACATTACTTTCAGCAGCAATAACTCCAGAACGGGTAAGTTATCGGCTTCGAATTTTCACTGTGCAATATGTTGGAGTTCACCATGTTGCCATTTCAAAAATTTGTCTACATTCTACGTAAAAAATTAATTCACCATGTTGCCATTTCAAAAATTCTACGTAAAAAATTAATGAAAATACGATTTTTTTCAAATTCATGTTGTAATAACTTTGTCGTTAATGAATATGTTTCCATAAAATTTAGCTTGCTCACATTTGCGATGATTCTGAATCCATAGGTAGTCATTTCCGAGAAAAAAAATGCCTAATGTACATTTGTCTTTTTTGGCAAAGAAAAATTAACATATAGTGCCTTGGAAATAGTAATTAAGCTATGAAAATTTGTGCCAAAATACTGTTTTTGATACCGAGTCTAACAAATAAAATTAAAATCGGATTTTACGGGGGTTCTTCCAATCAAAATGGGCCACACTGTATGTAAAAATTTCCTTCTCTCATAGACTTATAATTACATTTTTATTAATGCAGATTTTTTTTATTTCAGACTGCAGACGAAGAATCTTTCGGAGAATGGGTGAAGACAATAGCCATAGAACTAATCCGCCAAACCCCGTTGGACGCCATAAAATATTTGGACATCCTCACCATAGGTGACTGTTGGAAAAGGAGAGAGCCGAATTACCAAAAAGACTGGAACTTTAACTACGCCACCGAAAAGAATCAACAAACCCCCGAACAGACAATAAACACCCCTTCTGAACCACCGCGAAAATTATCATCAGAAATTGAAGAAAAGTACGTGGAAGATCTTTTGAAAAAATGTCAAGACACCCAAAACTACGTGCCGGTGAAAGAGAAACTGTTTTTGTTCGAATCCTTGTGTAAATTGAGACGAAAAGTCCGTAGTACGGAAGATGTTTCGCAAAAAGTCGATGTTAGCACGAAGCGAGCGCGCTCTTTGCACGATTTGAGTAACCTCACTTCCCAGAACGCCGTCAGGCAGATTTGTAAATATTTCGAAAATAAAAACGCCGATGATCGACCCACTAAACGGCTGGTAAATTCGGATTCGCAACTCAATGATTTGTGTAGAATTCGTAAAATGTTTAGCGCATAAATTCAAGTTTAATATTTAAATTTTACAGTGTATTAAATATTATGTGACATTTTGTATCAGATGAAATTGTTTAAAGGGACTTATTTATTAATGTATATAAAAAGATTTTTAACAAAATGTTATGGAATTTTTAATAATTTTAATTATACATTTGTGTTTAATTTTTTTTGGTTCCAAACTACCCCCATCCCATCCCTTGAATTATCCCACCCTAGCAGCAGCTACCACTCATTTTAATTGTGTCATTTTATACCAAAACTACTTAAACCGTTTAAAATTTCAAGAGGAAAGATTCAAAATATAGTGCGGACTTAGTACCGAGTGATTTTTTGTTAGTTCCACACATTAAAATGGATTCCGTTGGAAAACTACACAAATTGAACGAAAGAGTAGAGTTAAAAGCATTCTATAGTTGGTCACCTACATTTAGGCAAAATTAATACTTGTGGAATGTAGAGTGGGTTGTCTACCTACATTCACATAACCCCAATTAGTAATGAAATAACAGTTTCAGCACCTGTGTTTATATCGTGCAGCACCTACTATTGGAGGTTACAAACAATGTACGTACTAAAAGAGTAATCAGACGTGTTATCCCATGCCAACATAAACAATTCCAAAGTTTATTTATTTATTTTGTTTAATAAACCGGCCAGGACAACCAACGGGATTATATCTGAAAACCGGGACTGTTCCGGTCAAACCGTGACGAATGGCTAGCCTAGCTGTATACTGTGTATAATAATATAACTAATACATATAGGTAAGAATTAGTTCATTTAATTTTTTTTAAATACCTAGTATGTGAGTTCCATACAGTTTTATTGAAATTCAACTTTAAATATTCCAAATTTAGAAACTATAATAATTAACATTCTAAATTATTAAATGATATATCACAATATACACATACTTTCATTGTCACCTGTATAAGAATGTTGCAATTAGAGTTATTTTCCTTCGCCCCAGACAGTTCGTCTTTTGTTTTCCAAAAAAAAGCTAGATCATTTATACCTAATACACCTACGTCGCAGTTTGAAAAAGTTTGTTGAAAGAGTGACAGACTGAGTGGTTAATTGTGATTGTAATAAATTATTATAAAGTTTCATACTTAGAGTAAGTCGATTTATTTTATTTATATCTTTTTAACCGGTAAAATGTTCATTTCTAATTACTTTCACGTGTAAGGTTAGGTTAGGTTGGCTATTGAGACATTTTTTCTAGGTATTAAATAATTTGTTGGCAATGAATCTTACTTACAATGACGATGATGTTTTACAAAACCAAATAATTATCAATTTACAGTTTTCATATATTTTTATTATTAATGTGGAATCGATTTAGATACTTTTAGTATCATTTTAAATAGAAATATGAGTAGATTCAACAAAGTAAGGATCGAAACATATATCACAGTATTTGAGTTCATATTAGGTATACACACATACTTTCATTACCACCTGTATAAAAGAAGAATGTTGCAATTAGGGTGATTTTCCTTCGCCCCAGACAGTTCGTCTTTTGTTTTCCAAAGAAAAGCTAGATCATTTGTGTAAGGTACGACGCAGTTTGAAAAAGCTTGTCGAAAGAGTGTCAGACTGAGTGGTTAATTGTGATTGTAATACATTATTATAAAGTTTTATACTTAGAGTAAGTCGATTTATTTTATTTACTATATCTTTTTAACCGGTAAAATATTCATTTTCAATGACTTTCACGTGTAAGGTTAGGTTAGGTTGGCTGTTGAGACATTTTTTCTATTCAATAATTTGTTGGTACTGAATATTACTTACATATGACGATGATATTATACCTACAAAACGAAATAATTATCAATTTACAGTTTTCATATATTTTTATTATTAAAGTGGAGTTGATTAGAAACTTTTAGTATCATTTTAAATAGAAATAGGTATGAGTAGATTCCACAAAGTAAGGATCGAAACAGTAAATTCAATAATTTATATGTACAATAGAGAATATAGAGATAGATGTAATTTTTTCAAAAACTGGATAATACAAATCTAAATGTACAATGGATAATTTCCAAGATAATATTTAACAATATTCAATTATAATGTAAAACATTTTGAACAATATACCATAGAGAAATATCTAGGCATTATAGGTACGTTTGAAATGCTAACCATAGATAACACATACATGCTAACTATAAACATGGAATAGGTATTCTTCTAGTTATGCAACCAACATTACGATGGATTTTTATGCAACAGGCTTTACAGTAAAGTGAACTGAATAATTTAATAACATGTTTCGTTTAATCGTTGAGTGAGTTTAATTTAAAGATTATTTAAACTATGAATATAGTACAGTCAATTAACTCTGGATTTATTTATTAGTTACTTAAATTATTATGTTTATACTTTTTCGACTTGGACAAAAGATGTCGATCATAAAAATTTTAGTGAAATTGATATCGATTATGAATTTTTTTCTATAAAACAATATTAAATTTATTATTTTTTTACAGATTTAATCGCTTGTCTCGGTCCTTAAAACGCGGTTTGCCAAAAGGTAGGTGGTTGTTGTGACGAATAACATAAATAGAATTTAAAAAGAGATTTAAAACAGTTTTTAAAATTGTCTAGATAATTTTTTGATTTAATAATTATATTTTCTATTTTTGTTATTCAGTAAGTATGCCTGAAATGTTTAACTTTGAATAATTTCATAAATATATTAAATATTGGAAACACCCCAGCAAGAGGATATTTTTATGTGTATTTTGTTTGTTTATTGTTTTTCAGGTGAATTTTTTT
>CAJUYI010008424.1:0-10989 GCA_910591695.1 Galerucella pusilla
AACAATATCTGTAATATTTATTACAAGATAATATTTAATAAACGATTTTACTGCTGCAATATAAGTGATTTAGAGGCTTTGGACTTAGTTTCAACGAATAGTCAGTAATGAAACCTGGCTTTGACGCTTAAATTGAAAAAAAATTGTAGAACATCCCAATAGAGGAGTTCAGTCTAAGGACAGTGTAACCAACAAGAAAGTGGTTTTTATGACAAGAATGACAGATAAATTTAATGTCTACCACTCAAATCATAAGATTTTCGAAGTTTTTTTATCATGGCGAACATCTACATTGATTTATTGAAACGGAGCATAAAGCTTGAAATTTAAAAAATAGTCGTCTCAGATGTCATTGGAAAAGTAATTAGAAGAATAGAGATACAACTAACTATAAATAGAAAAAATCTAATGGAAATTTGATGGAAAATTGACATATACGAATATCGACAATAACAAATGTAGCTGACAGTTGACATAACTAGTTACAGAGTAAATTTCAAGATTTTGTCCACGACCACCTAATAATAAGTCAATATTTTACCTCCTAACTAAAGGTATATAGTACCCATATATCAACTGTCATGAATTATGGTTCATAATACACTGTAGTGTATTATGGTTCATAATTCTTGACTAGAGATGGGGGTACAATATGAAATAAACTATTAAATCTGTGTATTTTGTTCAGGAAATTTGTTTCTGACATATATCGTATTTATAAAATATTCTAATTTTTAGTATTGATACTTTTCATAACGATATTTTCTAATATTAAGTATTTTAAAACAATATATTTATAACGGTACGTTGTATTGATACTTTCTACAGTATCGCCCATCTCTATATATGTCAAATTATTTGAAGTAGATGCCACAACATTTTGAGGTTAGTAATATGCCAAATCGCTACTGACTTTTATTTATTAATAAATAAATTAAGTGTCGTGGACAAAGTATAGTATTCTACTCACAATTTATGGCCATAATTCACTTGGGTGACTTGCGCCCCTCGCCTGCGGCTCGTGACGCAAACGTCACCCATCGTGAATTATGGCTATCATAAATTGCTCGTTAAATAATATACTATTAGCTACGGGTGTGTATTTATTGTTTTAATAAAGCAATGTAGATGTTCGCAATGATGAAAAACCTGCAGAAATATTGATTGAAATGGTAGACATTAACTGTCATTTTTGTTTTTGTTGGCTACACTGACCTTAAACTGAATTCCTTTATTGAAAAAATGTAGATAAGAAATTTATCAGGAAATCTTGGAAATAATGAAAATACTTAAGAGTTTTAACAAAGCTTGTCAATGTATAACTTTCTATTATGGAAAATGAAATATAGCATTAATCCAAAGATTAAAGAGCCTCCACCACATGATATTAGTTTATCTACGCCAATGATCAATAATGTTGGAGAAAATAAGAATCTTCAAGTAAGTTTGGATGATTGAGTTTCTTAGGAAGTATAATACTTGTCCATAGTAGTAATCCACGAACAAAGAGAACGTCAAAAGGGGGAAGTTTTAGTTTTATTAGCTTTGTGAAAATTTATTTTCATATTAAACAACAGATTATTTTCCAAATTAAATTTGAAGTGAACAAAATATTCCGTAATTTAAAAATAGAGATCGGAATGGGGAACATTTTGAACACTTAAATTATGGATAAAATAAATCTAATTTTTAATTTTCTGAACTGTTTTTTTTGACGGATATTAAATGTTAGTGATTATTACTTCATTTTAAATGATTATTAGAGAGATATTAGAGAGTATCGGATAATGGAGTCTCTCCCTGGTCATAAGCAAACAAAAAAAAAGATATTAGAGAGTAATTGGAAACACGAATTTACTGCCTTGCAGTAATTGTGATGACTTCAAATAAATAGTGCTCGACCTTAAAACAGACTTAAAATTTGGAGTTGTTGAAACATGAAACTTTATAATGACATTATATTCGGTTACAGAGCGGTTATACCCCCACCAAAGAAATTTGAAAGGTTGTTATTGTTCATGATCTCTCGCGAAAATAAACCGGTAAACGGGATAGATTTAACTTCACAACAATAATAAATAAACATAACCTCAATAAAAAGTGACTAGTTACAAATTGTTTCTATCGTTTGAAAAATGTTTTCTTTAGTTTTAACTATAATTGACGATTTTTTTGATACTAGCCTTCCCGTAGTTATGTCATCACAAGTAACGTTGCGTAGTTCAGTCAGGCTACGAGTTTCGGATGATTATTTTCACCCTAGGGTGACTCATATGGATTGGTTAGACAAATATAATGAAACGGTGTTTTTTCAGCTTTTTAGAATGAAAATAAACACTTTTTCGCTGTTACTATCATAGCTGTTATGTTGCACAATGATCAACATTTTTTATTAATGTTTTATTAATTTTCTAATGTCACTCCTGTCAATTAAATTTCTATAACCGCCAGTAACCATACTCCTAGATGCGGGAACTAAAAAAGATCCTGTTTTATAACTTATTGCGTCACAAATTACGTCATTAACATACTCCCCTATTACCGTTCTATCTCAAAAATGCAGTGGGAACTGAATAACAGTCCCCGTTATATCAACGGGATCTCGCGAAAAAATACCTTAACATGAAACATGAAATAAAGTCGGGATAGTGTACTGCAGTAATCTCGCACAAATGAGGACAAGCACTAACCTTAATAATGTTTCCCTTATTCAAATATCAAATGCGCATGCGTATGTGTCACTATAAGGACAGCACTATTACTGCCTGACCAATTCCAATAACTCTCTACTGCCAATAGTGTAGCGCTATTTTAATAACGGTCTGCCTAAAATTTATTGTGATGTGATTTGATGTGACATAACCTGTCTTTTTCTGTATATACTTATAATTTAAAGAAAAATCAAAAATCAAACAACCTTACTATCTGCATATTTAAACGCAAACCACAGAACAAACTAAACAGCATCTAAACAATAAACACAAACCTTAACCTTGTCTACTGCGCAGGACAATTATGTGCCGTATTTTAACACTCAACGATACGTAGCCGTAAATTACGCGAAGCGCTAACGTTATTAGCGTTAGAGACGTGAATAAGTAAATGGCGCATTTAATAAACGTCAAAATACCGCAAACGTAATTACCGCAGACCATTTTTTTACATTTTCAACAAGCAATATCTCTACAATATTTATGTTCACGTTAGTAATGGTCGCTTGAAAACATTGGCATATTTTCACTAGAATTATTTCGGAACAAAATATTCCTCTGTCTATTTCATTACCAATATTAAGTTAAAACCCTTTATGACAACCAAACTCTATTGAGAGTGCTGCTTTGTTTGTAATTTTGAGAAATTAATCTTTTGCATCCAACAAACAAGAATAATTGAATACGATTGTGTGAATAAAGTACCACAAAACGACTGATAAAAAACAATAGGCATGTCTCCAAGAATAACTAAGAATAATCATTTGAAAAAATTGCATAGATTACAAACATTCTAAAGCAATCACTCATTTTTTTTTCATTGCAATTGTGATTTTATTCATTTCAGTATATAAAACAAAATATCACAATCCGCCATCTCAGCTAAAACATCGATCACAAACGCATGACGTCATCCTTTTGTATATCGTTCGAGATTTCCGATTTTGCATCGTTTAATAGTATATTGTATAATCAGTGGGAAAAGTATGATATTCCCAAACGACTGTGATAATAATAACACAGGGAATATGCTTTTCCCACGAATTATACATACTATTTTTTCTTCGATCGTTGATTTACATTTGAAAAATTAATTAAAAAATATTTCATTCAAGATGTAATCAAGTATAGGTTTCTCTATGTTCATATTGAAATATAAAAGTGGTAACCATGGAAATTACTTTGTTATGACAAAAGTGAAATAATTTTTAAGCCGGTTTTGTTTGATTCGTTGAATTTTATAACGAATTAGAAAAGAATTAGTAAACATGAACACTGATAGTGATTATTTGTCACCTTGCACGCCTCCTGAAACGAGATAAACCAAACAATTAGCCATGCAGCTTCATCGTATATAAATTTTCGTTGCCCTCCAGTACAATTCACAAATTGTACAAATGTGAATATTAACAACAATTAAATTGTGTTCAAGAATATCGTTATAAATTAGATGTTTCTTTTATTTCCTTCGTAACAACTTTATCAATATAAAAATTAAAACCATACTTTGTTTCATTTTAAAGTAATAATCCATTTGTAACATTACCGCACTGTTATTTTCTAATTGCTTAGCAACTGCCCACTATTCTGGAATGTTGAGCTTTGCGCATAGAAAACAGATCAAAATAGTGTCACTTTTCCTACGATCGGAGAAAAATGATATTCACTCATTTTGGAATTCACACAAAATAATTTAAATTAGTAAACACCTATTATTGAAGCTTGATTGACGTGTAAAAAGTAATTTGTCTAGAACCTTTCCTAACAAACGTAAACTACATAATATACTAGAAGTGCTTTTATGTCTATTCAACCTAATTTCCCTTTATCCCAAAAGTTCCATCCTTTAAGGATTATGCTGTTGAGTCAATTTTTCAAAAAATCTCAATAAACCGTTTCCTACACAAACTTCAACTGGATACATTGTATAGCCCTGCAGCTGAATCAAAGGATTGATCAATTGATTCAGCACCAACAGAGGCTTCGAGACCTTGGCATCACCATCTGGCTCTGCTGTGGTTTCATATTTCGTTAGTTAGCGTCGTTTTTCTTACCAGGAGTTTGCTATGTTTCAGACTCTAGATTCGCTATGGAGTCTGTCGTTTCATTGCCTACAATACCCTTGTGACACGCGACCCACTTAAGAGCTACTCTATTTTTTTGTAGGCAGTCCCAGACCAGTCTTAATCTGATCTAGGGACACCCAAACAGCTCTGCGAAACGTTACTCGCACCTTGGGTCAGCAGATTTCGGGTGTTAGCTTCAAATACTCTATGTACTTTTTGAAACAAACTATACGCTTTCGCTCGGTTCTCGCAGCTGAACCTTCCTGAGACCTTTGCGTTTGAACATGGTTGCCGCTCGTAGATAGCCACTCTCTGGTGCGGCTCCGAATGGCTCCAGCAGTAAAGGGGATAGGGATTCTTTCGTACCGCTCCGAATGGTTCTCGGAGTGAAAGGGATAAGGATATTTTGGCCTCTTCGACCTCTTTCGGTGTTTTATGCCAGATGCCAGATTTATGCCAGGAATAGGAATGCCAGCTACTCCAACGATTCATGGAAATTGTACCTGGGTATAGCACGGTCGACTCCAGATCCTGTTCCTATAACAGTTTCAGATCCGTCTGTGTACCACAACAACGTTGATTCCCTGAACAAATGGAAAATTAAGCAACAGCATTGAACACGAGTCTTAACTTCTGGAAAAAAATTTTCTACAACTGCTATGAAAAGTGACGTATTTCTTATAGCTTACTTAATTTCAAAACCAAATATTGCTCATACTGTGAGAAATATTATTTCTTACGGCACTTTGCCCACGCTACATACATTTATATGGAGACTCAAAGACTCAAAAAAAATTGACAAAAACTTAGTATGCTAATGTCATCTCTAAATACCTACTTACTTGTCTCAAAACTGTCAGGTTATGTGAGAAGTTTTTATATTCGAAAAGGTAGTTTTAAATGACAGAGAGTTTAATGAAAATTTCACCACCAATTATAATTTTGAATAAAATTATTTAACAGTTTAGAGATGGAATACTTTAGTGTTATTTTTGTTTTACTAACCCTAGTTACTTTACTTGTGCTCTTTAAATTTGTGCAGTTGAAAAAAATGTATAGTGTGCTACATGTGGGGAAAGTACTTTTCTCACGAGTGTGAAAGTTTGTGGCACGAGTCCGAAGGGCCACGCAAACACACGCTTTCCCCCCTTGTTGCACAATATACTATTTCAGCTCTTGGGTTAATCGAGAACATGTCCACATTTCAATCGTTAGAGGTTATTTCTATGCAAATTTCTTTCCTAGGTGTCATTAATTTTTATATCATTCGCACTCAGTGTCATCGATAAGGAATATATTTCCTTTTCACCTGGTATCCCAGAATGTAGTAGGAACTGTGTTGCTCAATATAGTATCTACATTTAGATTATTACAGACAAGAATTCCATTACACCTGCCATAAATCTAATTCAATAATTATTCAAAAATTTCATTTCCACATATAATATTCCAAGCATCACTCTAATTGAAAAATATTTATGATTGGAAATTCAAAATTATTACAATTATGCCTATAATTAAATTGCTTTTGATAATAATTCTGCGTTGTTAAAACAACTGATACGCCAAAATAAAAAAAAAATGTGAAAAGGGATGAATTTTCAGAAGATCACATCAAATTTGTGAAGTATATCAAATTTTATAATTTTCTTATGGTTCTCCCCGTGAAGAAATTACTTTTGTCCACGACCACCTAATAATAAGTCAATATTTTACCTCCTAACTAAAGGTATATGGTACCCATATATCAACTGTCGTGAATTGTGGTTCATAATACACTGTAGTGTATTATGGTTCATAATTCACGACTAGAGATGGGGGAACAATATGGAATAAACTATTAAATCTGTGTATTTTGTTCAGGAAATTTGTTTCTGACATATATCGTATCTATGAAATATTGTAATTTTTAGTATTGATACTTTTCATAACGATATTTTCTAATATTAAGTATTTTAAAACAATATATTTATAATGGTACGTTGTATTGATACTTTCTACAGTATCGCCCATCTCTATATATGTCAAATTATTTGAAGTAGCTGCCACAACATTTTGAGGTTAGTAATATGCCAATTCGCTCCTGACTTTTATTTATTAATAAATAAATTAAGTGTCGTGGACAAAGTATAGTATTCTACTCGCAATTTATGGCCATAATTCACTTGGGTGAACGTCACCCATCGTGAATTATGGCTATCATAAATTGCTCGTTTAATAATTATACTATTCTCCACGACTAAATAATAACGCACAAATTATTTTTACATATTTAGCTGCATAATGATAATTCTTCACACCAGTGAATAATAAAAAGAATTCACTCTCGTTAGCCAATCACATTCTATTATTATCAGAATTCACGCTAAAATTAATTGAAATGAATAAATCAAATTGTCTCTTTAAAACATCAAATACCTAAGAACGCAAATCGCTTCTGACAGCGCGTCGTTTGAAACGTCAAAATAATTATAAAATCATAATTTTACGTATCATAAGAGAAAAAAATGAACAATAGTAGCGATAGTGAATATGTACGCCTCCCGGAATTAATTTCATTTATAAATGTAATGGTTCCGATTAAAAATATGACTTACGTATATATATTTACTCTTAACATTTTTATAAATATGCTCTATAGCCTAGTGGTGGTTGACTATGGCGCGGACTATCGAGGTTCGATCCACACTGGAAGCTTTTCTTTTTAGTCGTGGAGAAAGTATGGTCTTTTACTTGTGTAGAATGGCTATTATTCACTTGTATGATTCCAAAACGAGGGAGCACAGCGAATAATAGCCATCATTCTGCACCCGTTGAAGAATATACTAATATTACATATATTATAATGTTAAAATCGTGCGTATCATTGGGAACATGTTGGGACGTCACCGGCTCTATTGGTTCTCACTTCGGTAGCATTTTGTAACTGCAACCTATGCTTTGAGCTCTCTCTATTGCACTATCTGTTATATACCTATTTTAAGCTTGGTTCGTTTATTACACAACCAGGATATGTTTTTAATTTGTTTAAAAAAATGGACGAGAGAAAAAAAGTGGTGTGCAGTTCCACCTAACTTTCCCCAAGAACAAAAAGGACCAAAAATTATGGTAAGCTATAATGCTATTAAGTTTGTTGATTTGAACAAAATACATCTTGAAGTACGAGTTCTTCAAAATATAGCAAAATTAAATTAAAATTAGAGAGAAGATTTTTATATATGTCGCTAGTTCTTAATAATCCAATGTTTGTATTGCCACTCAGAATGGCAAGATGATATTAAAACTGAAATGTCAGTTGATAAATATTGGCACAAAAATTTTCCAAATTCATAACATGGCCGAGGTTTATACGTTTAAAGACTTGGGAAAATTTGTATTAAATCTTTTGGTGATTACTCACTTTTTACTTTCTATTCTTGTCTTTTTGAATTATCTCGATCGTTAATGGCCCTCATTAATACACTTGTTGGTTAAATAACTATTAAAACCGATCGAGTAAAATAAGTTATATATTACCGTTGTAGAATTTAAGTTTTATTGATTTTACGTAATAATTAGGGAGATACACCATTTAATAAGGTTTAGGCAATCAATTTCATGTAGAATATGATGAATTTACCAAATACATTCTCTTTACTAACATATTATCATAGCAGCTAGCTACGATAATGTACCTACCTATTAATTTCCGTTGATTACTGAACTATTTTATGGTGCTTTGTATATTTGCTTTAGAGTGGAAGATTAGGTAATTTTAGAATGGTTCCATTTTAGGATCTTTTAAGTGTTCTCTAATATGTTTATTAATTAAGCTTAAGGTAATTACGAAACTAATCAACTCCTGGATCAACCTGTATAAAAAGCTCTTTTAACAATTCAATTCATAAATGGCTTTGTTATAGTCTATTGAGATTGAAAGTTATTGGCTAATTAATATTTTTGTATGTGTATGGAAATTCTAGGATAAATTATTATTGATATTAATAATATTTCTAGTTCCCCTGAATTCAATGATTTGACACCTAAAAGGATAAAATGGAATAAATAATAAAGGAAAATAGAATAACTGTTTTCTATAAAATATATGCAGCAGCTTTTTGGGCTAACCCTATATGCATGGGAAGTAGGAAAAAAGAAAATCTTGTTTTGAGCAACGAAAATCCAAGATTTTACATAATAATGGAACATTTTTCAAAAATACAGAAGTGGGATCAAAATGAAAATACTTTTTTTTCTTTTTTCATAAAAAAACTGTTTAAAATGTAAAATTAACTGATAAAATTGTAATATTTGCTTAAAAAAGGGATCAATTTCAAAAGTTTCCAAATAAAATAAAAAATCTGCAGCACTTTTCTTTTTATGCAAAAATAAAATAAAATTTCACCCTATTTGTTTCATCTTAATATTACTCTTTTTGTGCAAAATCAACCATAACAAAATTTGTCGTTTATACTTAAGAAAGTTTATTTTTTGTTACAATTAATCTGTTCCACATCATTTACTTTTATTTCTTTCAGGGAAATTAGAAGTTCCAATATTTCACACACATATTGAATATGCCAATTTTGAAATTGATAAAATCATCATCTTGTAATCGAAAGTGATAGAAAGTTTGAACGGAACCAATGGATTCATCCAAATCTCAAAATCACTTTCTATAACCGGAAACAGATGATATTCGGTTAATAAAATATAATAGCACACTTCAAATACTCCCACTGTTTTAGCCAACTTCATGCAACAAGTGGATAATTTCAACAATAAAAAATACACTGACAAAAATTCAATACATTTCCATTCAAACATTGAATTTCAGAAAACACTTTAAACTTAAGATCCCACTTCTGAAACGCAAATTTACCAACATACTGTCAAGCACGCAAAAAAAGTGTGAAGAAAATCTTACCTTCAATTTTCCAGGCTATTCCAGTCAGCAAAGCACTCTGGATGTACTATGAGAAGAATCTCCATGCGTTAGTGAGCTTTATATGTAGAGGGAGGCGGCCAATCAAATATGAGGTAAATGTGACGCGTCGATGACGTTCGCCAATGGTAGAGAAAACATTTATCAAAGTAATTTATGCGGGTGGAGGTAAAAATTAATTTTGCGGTTTTCCCTTGAAATGTTATCACTTGTCACAATAATATATTTTAAAAGGAGTACATAAAGAAAATATAAAATTATTGTTGCACTCGATACCTGTAGAGTTATTGTATTTTAAACGAAAAAGAATAGTGTGTGAATAATTATTTAAACATTTTAAAAAAAATTCAATATATTTTGAATATTTCTGGATTCACGAAGTCTATTCAATAGTACACAGACGGCTCAAGAGCAATAGAAGAAACTGTGATAGGAGTGTACGGATCAGGAACCAAGAATTCTGATAGCTTGGAAAAACCCCAAGTAAATTTCAAGCGGAAGTTTACGCCAAAAGGAATTGTGCCCAGCTAAATATTGACAAAGGATATAGAAGGCGAAAGATTATCATAATGTCGGATAATCAAGCAGCTATTAAAGCACTGAGCTCTTGTGTAATCAGTTCCAAAATTGTGTGGGAAGGCATACTCAATAAATTAGGCGACAACAAAATAGTTTGTGGATTCCAGGACACACTGGAATAGAAGGTGATGAAATAGCACATGGACAGGCAAAGAGGGGGACTGTAGCACCCCTTTGGAAGCCGGAACCCTTTTGCATTATCAGCTCCAATTGGCAGAAATAGGCAAAGCCGAATAAAAGAGAAGATCTGACTATTGGAAAGATCTGGTAGGGCTTGGACCATCAAAGATTCTACATCCCCTTGAGATCAAATGAATCCATAAGACAAAGTAAAACGGCACTGAGAGTTTTAACAGGGATCCTAACGGGACATTGTCGCCTGAATGAGCACCTGAAAAAGCTGAAAATATTGGAGGAATGAGAATGTAGATTCTGTGGCATGGAAGAAGAAGCCTCCATCCACATACTTGCGAATCAAAATCTTAAGGCACAACACTTAGGACAGTATTGGATAGAAGAGGGACAGTTACCTAAGTTGAAGCCTGCAGATATCCTAAATGTCTCAAGGAAATATTACTAAAGGAGCTACTATAGTCTCAGACACTTTCTTCAGGAACTAAGTTATCCGATATTATACCCAATGATATTAAATTTAACGCGATGAGACGAAGAAGTGGCTGAGAAATCAGCACCTCGCTCATTGGAATGC
>CAJUYI010008425.1:0-10988 GCA_910591695.1 Galerucella pusilla
TACAAAAGTTATTAAAGGTGGATACTTTTATCTGAAAAGCACTGTAAATTAAATTTCCACTTAGTTTATCTTAATGTTATTGTTATTGTGACTGAAATTCTCTCAGGTTGGTTCAGGAAAGTGATAATATAGGAATTTCAATTTCATGTAGAAAGCCGCAAACAAATGTACACTGAAATTTGATGAATAAAGAATAATTTTATTGTCAAACTTTCTGGCAATGTTGCAAATAATAAACTGAAATTTAGATATGCCACAAAAATAGAATTATATTCTCCAAACTATAATATTTATGTGTTCATTGCCAAACATAACATTTTAAATGTTGTAATTGCAGGTTTTTTGTTTTTGTAATAAAAACGATTTATTTTGAACATACAAATCAAATATATGATTTGTTAACAGATCCGAAATTCTAGAAAAATATAAATGTGATTATGAATTTAGTTTGTTGTTTTTTAAAGATACTGTACAGGATACGACAATGCAAGGAAGTATAGACAGATACCTACCATTGTCTATATTATATAAATATTAAAAAATATAATGTATAGTCTTGAAAAATAGCATTTTTACATACAAGCTTTTGATTGTATCTTTATTGTCTATGTTTAGATTTATGCCCCGCTTTTTTATTCATGTTTTATTTACATAATTTTGCATTTATTTAAAACTAAACTCGACAAATGCCCGTGGTTCAGATACTTTCATTATGTTAATTGGAATAACATTATTACACTTTTTGCTGAAGATTTATACACTTCTTAAATTTTTCTAATTTACATGTTCAGAATGTCCTCAATTGCAGTGCAAAAAATCATCCCATCATAAAACATTTTCTTAAACACTACTTAGCTGGCGACAGTTAGATTAGTAAGTCTGTCCAAAATGACAGTTCTATTTTATTAAAAAACAACGACTTTAATAATAACATTACCATCACCAGCGTTCAACTTGGGAGGGGCAATGGGTAAATTATGTTAAAATATTAGTTTTTTGATATTTTTACATTTCTGGACACTCTGTATAGTACATTATTACAAATTAACTACATTAACCCTCTATGTAACATATAGGTATACCTATATTTAGATCTTGAGTGGTAGGAAATTAATAAAGATAATAAGAATATAAACTGATGAACCTGTTGGCCATGTCAGTGTCATTAAATTTAGTAAAAAAGAAACTAAGTACATTAAGCAGGTTTCAAATAAGTTGATAGTGGCGTTACAACGAGTGGTATATTTTTAATACCAAATAATCTTTTGTGAGAGTCAATAAAACTTTATGTTGGTCCTTCTTGAAAAAATCAGTAAATCACATGGTGGTTTTTGTATAGCAATAAAATGATGTTTATTGTTTGGAACTTATTCCATTGTAGACTAAATATATGATTGTGAAAAATTTGTATGCCATTTTATTTTGTTGAATGCTGTTTAAAAAAAAAACAATATCAGCGATGTATTGTTCAGTTTTAATGATTTCAGTCCCTATTCTGTAATAAAGAGCTATTATGACTCTCCCATGACGTGGCACATGGGAGAGGACACACAGAGATAAGGCATGTGGATGACGACATCTTCAAAATGCCAACAGACCACATGACCACCAGATATATCTATATAAGCTACCTATTAGGAGTAAAAGTAAACCCTATGGATTTACCAAAAGTAAATAATGTTTGGAAGGATCTAACTGCAAAATTAAATCTATTTGGTCCACCAAAAACCATGAATAAATGATGGGAACTCTAAATAATATAAAGTCTTTTTTATTATAGTTTTTTCTCTCCGCTACTGGACAAAAATGTCTTTTTCTAACTTGCTTAATGCCTTGTTGCTAAATTTATTAAACTCATACGGGTATAAAGCACTTTAAATGAAGACCACACACTGAATATGGTGGTATCGAGTTTCTAATGTTTCCTGATTAGGGAAATTGGTAGAAATATCATCATAATCGGGACATTTCGGTAAATGTTACATTAGATACTTTGTTACAATTTTGAAATATCTCCTTTCGGAGTAGATTAAAGCCGCGTTTACACCGGAGTTGGCAACCAATGATTGCCGACCTTTATCGGCAATTTTGAGTTGCACGCATTAAAACAACTGCAACTCGCATTGCCGACTGGTGGTTGCAGACCGATTTTGCGAGTTGGCAACCGAAATTTGGTTTTCCGACCGGAGTCGGTAAAGATCAAAGGCGGTTGCCAACCCCGGTCTGCAATGCGAGTTGCAGCGCCAACTTGAGCTGCGACTTGAGTCTGCAACTAACCCCGCTACCCCTCCCGCCTGTCGGCTCCACGTGGTCGCGCTGCGTCAGTTCCTCAGTTCCAGCGGGTTCCAGTTGGTTGTTGTTTGTGCTAGTGCAATGGAAAATCTGTTAAGTGAAGTGGAGTGGACAAATGATCAGGTCATTACTTTGATAGAGTTGTTTAGAGAGAAGCCTGTCTTGTGGAACCAAGCCCTTTCGGATTTTAAAAACAAAAATTTGAAAAATTATGCTTGGAATGAAATTTCCCAGGAAATAAAAGTAAACAAACCTGAAGTCCAGTCTAAAATGAGGAATTTGATTACAACATTCCAACGAATTCTTAAAAAGGGAAAAAGTGGTTCTGGAGTCTGCTCAAAATCAAAATGGTTTGCTTTTGACCACCTCATGTTCTTACAAGACAAAACAACTCCAACATTTAGCCGTGACGCTGGAATAAATGACACACAAGCACAGGTAAGATAATTATATTTACACTAATGACAGTAAAATGAACATACCATACCCAATTTACAACAACATTCAAGAGTACCTGTTAAATGTAAAAAATAGGTAAATTGTTATATTGTTCCAATGTTACAAGTAAACTGATTTACCAGTATAGCAGACAAATAACAGATTAATTTCTTGTTGGTAGTTTTCCCCTTTAATAGTTGTTTTGCCAAGGAACAGACCCCTCAGCACTCATATGAAGTACGCACTTAATTCCTTCCGAATTTCTTTTGCGAGGTGTGAGGGTTTTTTAGGGATCCGTTTTAGTCTCAGTAGAGGAGTAGTAGTAGGCATTCCCTCCACTCTCCATTCTCCAGGCACTAGTGTTGCTGTGGTCGTGTGTTCGTAATCAAAAGCTCCTGATGGACTGTACGAGGCAGTCGACGATTTACTTTTACGTAAAAAATTATGTAAATGACAGCATGTCAACACAACTCTTGAAGCATTTTCTGGTTCAAGAAGCATTGGTTTCCTCAGAACCCTGAATACAACCGATACTATCCCGAATACATTCTCGACAACTCGTCGACCACGGCACTGTCGGTAGTTGAAGATACGCTCCAAGCTTCCCTTATCGTGAAGTCCCGTTAATGGCTTCATTATTGATGGCTGTAAGGGGAAGGCGTCATCAGCCAGGAGCACAGAGGGTACAGGAAGGTTTCTACCTGGCAAGTATCTCGGTTTTGGAAGACGTAAAGCTGATTTTTGTAAAAGTTTTTGCAACGAGCTATGAGCAAACACTCCGCCGTCTGACAGTCGTCCTTGGTTGCCTACCGAAACGTAGGTGCAGCAGTAATTAGCGTCAACTACTGCAAATAAGACGATGCTGAAAAACGACTTGTAGTTGAAATACTCACATCCAGTATTTATTGGGGCTTGTAAACTAACATGTTTACCATCCATGCTCCCGATACAGTGAGGGAAGTTCCTGTTTACTAATTATGAGTCCAATACCAACAATTAAACTTTCAAAATCGTCACTCGACATTCTTAAAAAGTTTTTTATACTGCCATCGCATCTCAATTCTCCCGTCAAAGGATCTGTATCATCTCGATTCAAATCATTTAAAAGATCGCTGCCGCTATACCTTGCTCTTGCCTGCAATGAAGGTCGAACCCAGTATCTTCTCGGTCTTAAAAATTTTGATAAAATAGCACACGCAGCAAGAATAACCTCTTCAGCACTCGACATTCTACATACTGTCTGATTTTTTGGTTGCACGTTGCAGGTTGCAGACATAAAAACAAACTATGTGCCCAGGTTGCAAGTACAAGTTGCAAACTTCCATCGGGAACTAGCGTCTGCAATCGAAGTTGGCAATTTTTGGTTGCCAACGCCGGTGTAAACGCGCCTTTAGTTTTCCCTTCCAGCAAGAATCTTGTGATAGTTATTTCCAAGGATCTTTGACATACACATTTAATTACATTCTATTCTTTGTTAAATCAACAGTGAGAAGAAATCTAATCACATAATAATATCAGGTCGTTCGAAAAATGAATAAATATGCCATTGTTTTTCGATAAAAGTCTCGGTAGACTACGACTCCTGGTCTATAAAAGTTAAATAAATAACTAGTATGCAAGTCACCACGAAAAACAACAGGATGTTACGGCATTTGAATAATAATAATAATACAAAAATCTAAGAATCAACACTATCGCTCTTGGGCATTAACACTTCAAAGTGTTTTAAAATTGGCAAATATTCAAATTGTACACGGAAATTGAACGTAAAAACATAAAAGAAAATTTAAAAAACTTTCCACCTGACCACTGTCCTCAACCCTTCCCCTTTCGAGCGGAGTTGGTAATTTGGTCCCCAAATATAACCTCACAAATATTTAGGAGGTAGGTAGGTATAATATTCTAAGCTAAGTACTACTCAGATTTGTTCATACCCCTATATAAACGTTTCCGCCTAAGATAATGGTATATTGTGTCACAAGCGCAGAAAATGAGCTTTCTGTGGGAATATACAGTGCGATTTACGTTACTTTCCAATATGGTCGTAGGAAAACACTGTATCGACTGTTATTTGAAAACAAGACCTACACTTTTTTTTATTTTGAACATATTAATGAAAATAGGATGATTATTAACGGTTGCTGTAACGGCATTTCATTGTTAGTCTGCGTGTGAAGGTTAACCATGTCTGACTCAGCGGCGGAGATTGTAATAAGTTACAAGAGGTTATTGCCCCCTTTTATTGGACAAATACCCCGTATTTCCATAATTTCTACTACGCTGGATTTGTTCCATTTGTGAATTTTTTTTTCTTCTAATTTTAAACTAAAATATCTGAACGGTTGAAAAGATCTTTCATAAGAAGGAACCAAATTAAATTTTTGGAACTTCTTGAGGAAAAATTAAGGTCGCCCACCACTGGAATATATTTTATAAGGTGCGTGTACACTAAGTAGATATCGTGTTGTGTTTTAGATTATTTTTTCTCCGAAATGTCTCATAAAAATTGAGTAGGTTACCCCATCTAATTATTTATCTACAATGATTATTAATCTTCAGATAAACATGATTTTTTTAAATTCCAAGATTCCCGTCCAAATAATTTTTTCAAGTAGGGGAAGGGAAAAAGATCATGAAATTCATACTTCCCTTCTTGAAGTTATTGGTGTTTGGATATTTATAAAAAAAGTTAATTGTAGAGATAAAATGGAAAAAAATATATTTTTAAAATTATTTTCTTTCTTTCTCTTTTCCTTTTGCCTTCTCAGGCGTCGGATTGGAGTTCTTCCTGAACCCATGTTTTCCATTCTTTTCTGTCCCTGGCTAATCCCTTCATCTCTCCTAATGACTTTCCTTTGTTCTTTCCAATTTCTCCAATCTGGTCTATCCATTTCCTCCAGGGTCATCCTCTTTGTCTCTTTCTTGATATTCCCATTTCTATTACTTTTCTCGCTATTCTATCTTACTTCATTCTTGCTAGGTGGCCAAACCAGTTCAATTGTTTCTTTTTAATATTTGATATTATTGGGTCTTGATTAGTTATGCTTCTGATTTCTTCGTTCCTTACTTTGTCCCATTTCGTTTTTCTGCTATTCTCCTTAAATATTTCATTTCCATTGCATTTGTTTTTGTTTCATGCTTTTTCTGCAATACCCAGTTCTCACTGGCCATAGTTGGTACTGTAATTTTGTTGCATATTTCCATCTTTGTATTCATATCAATGTATTTATGGATTAGTAATGTTCGATTTAAGGAATAATATAATCTTGTTGATTTATTTGCTCTGTTATTAAGTTCTGCGTCTATTTTTCCATCTTCTGTTAAAATACTTCCTAGGTAGTTATAGGTTGTTACTCTTTCTAATGCTTTGTGATTATTTACTATCATTACTTTGGTTTTTTCTGTATTTATTGTTATTTTCATCTTTTCTATTTCTCTTGTCAGTAAGTTAATTAGTTTCTTTTTTATTATTTAAAATATTTCGAATGCTTTTTCAGCTTTATCAAAATGAGTAATGAAAATTACTTTAGTGAATTGAAATACATTTAAAAATCCGTACTATCCGGTTCTCTCGAATGAGTCAGACTTCCAAGAATGGAATTCCTCGAATAGCCTTTCAATGACGAACGGATTTTTCAAAATGTTCTCAAAATTGCATGTAACATTCTCTGTTTTCTATCAAGAAATACAGTAAACAAGCTATAGAATAATTAAAAGTGATTCATTCAGAAACGCATCAATGAGCTTTGAATTCTTAAATGGTATTATATTTTCTAATGCTTTGGTCAATACTAGACGTAATTGTGGTTTGGTTCCTTTTTTTTAAATTGCTTCATTGCACTATCAAAATTATTGGTTTTAAGGTAATTGTCGATGTTGCCAACTGATGTCTGACATACATCACCAGGAAGTTTCCAAAATAAAATACTTTTGAACCCCCTCCCTAACTGAATTCTTAAATTTTATCTTTTATTATACACATTGGAATTCACTTGTACATGTCGCCTTGAAATTGTTCAGATAGTTCCTAGTCGAGTTTCAATGCAAACTACGTGTTCATTACATTGAAATCAACGCAAAATGAAATAAACAACTATTTTTGCAATCAGAAAAGCACAAACTGTTCCACAAAAGGGAGATTGCATTTCAATAAATTACGACAATTCTGGTAAAGAATATTTATGCACTATTTGAAGTAAATTGGACCCAAAGTCCCTAAAGTACATAGGTTGCTTATATACTATTGAAGGTCTTCTGACGGTGCCATTTTACGCGTTAATTATCGTGCCTGCCGTATACAGATTGCGAAAAGTCTATTCGAGCCATGCGATTGTTGTTGTAAAAGTCACTATAGAATCATTTAGTACAACAATTTTCTTTAAAAAACAAAATTATCGCAACAAAAGGCTCAATAAAAACAAAAAGTCCCTAAAACAACGCTATTCGACTGTTATACAACAATTTAGTCCTCTTAGAATTCCATTTTGCTAGTTGGGTAGAGAAAGACTTCTGCATCCCCAAAAACATACTGATATATATATAAAGATTTAAAAGATTATGGTAATAAATTCAGTCTATACGTAGAACCTATAAATATTATGGTTATTACTTGAGAAGTGCTCAATTGCTATGAGATGTGGCACAAACAAATTAACACGCGAGCAGGTAGAGAAGAAAAAACTATTTTTGCGTGTTTGCTAGACATTTTCCCTCAAAGCACGCATTTTATGTATGTTTCTCATTTATTTATCGAACTATACAATAATTTAAAGATACTGGTCAGATAAATTTATTTTTTAGTATCTAAATTTTTTATCCTTAGGGCCAAATTCCGAGTTTTTGACGAAACATTCCACGGTTCACCCTGTTAATTTTATCACTACTTTAGTAACATAAAACATGAATTAATTATGACAGAGACATTCTGTAGCAAGAATGACGCAACCATATAATTGCTAATATATAAGCAAAACATTTGTTATTTAAACAAATAAATTGTTAGTTGTGAGTCTCGTAGATTGGTTATCACGTGCTGTCAAAAGTCAACTTGAGACTTATCTTAATCATGTGACCAATAAATGTATATCATTCGCACAAGGTTTACTGCGGAAGCAAAAAATCATTATATGGAAAATAGTTGCTCTAAACGTCCTGTATATGTGTAGAAAGTGTTTTCAAACGAATTCAGTGAATCTTGTGAATCGTGTTTTTAAAAACATAACTTGAAATAGCTGCGAAATTTAAGTAACCGAAGAATCAAATAGTAATTTTTAGAAGAAAAAGTATATATAGGAACATTTTCCGACCTATGAAGTCTCCTTTAAAACCTTCTTTAGCCAACTGGGCACTTTGTTGTCCCTCGCCAGCCTGCTAAGGGATTCTTTACAGTTTTTTACCAGCTTCGACCTAGTTGTTGGATACCTGATAGCTTTAAGCAGAAACAAATTTCACTAACTTGACAAAAAAAAGTCAACACCCTGTATATGTAGACAAATTAATGACTGATATCTCTAAAAATACTTTCAAGCATTTAATATTATGAGGGTCACTCTGATACTGAAAATTCTGAATCACCACAATCATAGTGTATATAATATGACAGAGTTGTTGGCTTTGATAAATTGTTTATATATACCGAATACATCTACTTGTCGCTTGAAGTAACTAAAGAGATAGTTTTTTATATAGGATGTCCGAGAAGAGCTTTATTGAAAATCATTCAGAGTGGTATTAAAATATCTTCTGTAAGTTCCTTGTGGCATTACTCACACTCAAACCACAATAATGTTTTTTATTTTTTATTTCGTTGTCAAGATTAACTAACTATATAGTAATGAAATAATTTTTGGTCCATATCTGACACAACGAAAAAAATTTGACAACTAGACAATCAATAATAATTTGAAGTTTAAGACTACAAAACTTTGTTGTCAAATTTTATTAAGTAGATCACATCTCTGGTAAAATGTGAAATAAACTATTTTATTTTATGACATTCTAACGATTTGATAGTCTACTAGAAATGGAATCCAGTGAAGTGCACGTTCCAGGAACGGTTTTTATTGGGATAGCGCTTTTTTTTCGCTTATTTTGGAAATGTTGTTGATAAAACGCGTTTGTTGTTACTTTTTGGTGTATGATTATTTTTGTTTTCAAAATATGTAAAACTCAGTTTGGTGATTTTGTGTATTCCAATGATAAATCATAAGAAAACCTGGATAAAAACTTATGATGCTATCCTGATAACGCAGGTAATTGATTATTGGAAATTTGTCTTTCTAACATTGGTAACCAAATTTGACTACATTCGGCTGAAATACTAGCTACACATTTATCTGCATTTAGTTGTATTAAAGCACTTTCTTTGATTTTTCGTCTTTTATTATTGGGCTCTTTCAACATTATTTTTGTCGCATCCCATTGAATTTTATGCCCCTCTTCCCAAGCATGCTTGCAAATACCTGACTTAGAGAACTTCCTATCTTTTATATGCTTTTTATGTTCACTTATTCGGACTTTCAATGGTCTAGATGTTTCACCTAAATAGAATTTGTCGCATTCACAAGATATCTGATATATGCAATTTTGATATTGAAACTTTATTTTTAAAACGTTGTGCCTTTGACTGGTACTCTTCTCAAAACATATTATAACATGAGGCATTATTCAGATTATGTAAATTTGAAAATCCGAGCTTCCAGTAAGCTCTCTGAATAAAATGCAATTCGCAAAACAATATATCTTCCTTGTTTGCAATATGGATTTTGTCTGGTGTCTCTTGAAAAAAGGATTTCCATCTGGAGTTATAACGAATGAAAAGTCAATAGAAATAAATTGAAACATTCGTTCCTGAAATAAATCGGATACAAAGGGACTTAATAATTAAAAACACTGAGCTCGAATATCATTAATTTGAAAAAAAAATATCGCTCGTAGGTTTAACCAGGATAAAGATAAAATTTGTCATATTTATTTTTATAAGTAGTAAATAAAATAGATAAAATTATAACAGAAACTGTATCGTCTATAATACCGATATATTTTTATTTATTGGAATCTTTATCGAGCTTTCATCATCAGAAATCGTAAATTTCACAGTTACTTGTTAAATGTTTCCGTGAAATATTTCAACAATTTTTAAGATGACTCAAGAAACAATTATTAATGCTATTTGTATTATCACTCGAACAGTATATAAATTTTTTCTTTCACGTAATAAAATTAAGTATTATTAAGGTTGAGTAATTATTTAAACAAATTTATGTATCTACAAAGCAATATTGTTGTTACGACGTTAAATAGTACAGTATGTCATCATCACGTGGTGCCTTTTATTTTTAAAATTGTTCCACTATTCCAATTTCTTCTAACCGTCTACAAATATCAAATACTCTACGGGACGTCCCAAATGTTTAGTGCTCTGAAGCAGTAAAATCCAAATTTGCAGTAACAGTATCCATAATACAGAGTGTCTTATCGAAGTAAAAGTCGTTTAAAAAACCAAGCTGGTTCACTTCAGGTGCACCAGGAGGCCAATCATTCATTAGAACGGCTCTTATAGCATTTGTCAACGTTAACCATCTGTGAAAACGATTTAATTGATTTTCTTGGAGAATTTCCTCCGCAAAATAACATAACAAACCTTCAACCTCGAGTTGCAATAAATTTAGAATTCCCTTGGTTAATGTCCCATTCGTTTAAGCTGTTTGGTGGTAATGCGGTCATTACAAACTATTTAAACTAATTCGTAGTTCTGATGTTTCGCTAGGGAGATTTACTTTAATTTTCGAAAATCAGATTAAAGCTACACTCGAATGAAATGGATCATATCATTAGTAACAAACGTAGAGCATTTTGAAATTTAGAGTAACAATAGAAAATGCAAATATCTTGTGAAAGTACCAATTGTGTCATGAGATCACTTTTTTACATCTGTGTCGTGGTGATGACGTGACTATTTAAAACTTGTTATCGAAGTTGTTACCAATTATTCCACCACAAAAGTATTGCTCGACTCGGGCAGCTTGGGCGGACATGGTTTAATAGAATATTTAGGCACTATACAACTAAAAAGTGTTTTATAATGCATCGCAATTGAATGCTATACAATATTTATTATATAACATTATACAGCTTCAATAAGACAAGCTTAAGTAACTATTTTATAATGTTGTAGCTGTTAGTTATATATAAGTCTGTACAGAAAGTACGAGGAGTAATAAATCATTCATTTGAGTAGATTCCATAGACGTACCAAA
>CAJUYI010008426.1:0-10986 GCA_910591695.1 Galerucella pusilla
TCAGTGAATGTCACCCCAAAAATCACACATACATACATACATTGTTTGTTTGTTTGTATGTAACTCACTTTTTTGGACTCGATCTTGACCAACTACTAGGAAATAGTTATTTACATACCGAGGTGGGAAGTGTCACATTACTATCGAGGAACTAATATCTCGAGACAGTGATGTAACTTTCCACCGAGGTTTGTATGATATTTCATTTACAACTATAATCTTCTAAACAAAAATTCGGAAAAAAACTAATTTTTATTATTTTTTCTCAAATGTCAACAATAAAATTACAAAGACAACCATAGAATGATGATGACAACTAACAACAAATATAGTGTATTACATAACGTGCACGAGTAATGTACAGTATTTTTCATACGATCACGTGATAACTTCACCAAATAATGTGTAATCAACATCCGACATATTAATACACAAAATGTTACAATTAAAGTCAACATGATTGATTTCAAAATTAACAATAATTATTAATAGATCTAATTCAAATTTTGTACACTTTTCAAGGACCGATGACAATACATTATGACGTAAACCTTGAACTCGGTTTTCATACACTTCAAACGCTCAAATTAATTCATTAGAACATGAGTTTTCCATCTCGGACCGAGAAAAAAAGAATTATTTCTCAAAAATCAAAACTTATGAAATATTCATTAAATTACAACGAAGTATCTTTCATACTTGTGTTTATTCATGATTCTTCCAAATTATGTTCTTGTAGAATAAGCCCACGATATATTTGTTAGCTTTATACTTCCAATGTAAAGTATTCAACAAATAGTACCTGTTATTTGAAGCGATGAGTGAATAATGGCATACAAAAGTCTTTGAAACTCACTCCGAGAACCCATGGTATCACCACACTGGATTATTAGAGTTTGACAAAACTGATGATGTGTTTTGAAAAGATCATGAGAAATTAAAATTTGTATTTTCATCCTTCGGGAATATTTTCAATGAAATGGAAATCTATCTGCACTCACGAAATAACAAGATTAGAGGAAAACATCATCCACCACTCTCCTCAATTACAGTACATATACCTACGGGTCATTTTGTAACGAAACACCAGGCCATATTAACAAATCGATGAAGAAAATTTTTACTCTAATTTTATTTTCTTTTTTTTTAGAGAAATAGTATATTAAGTATTAAGAACGGTAAGGGTTGTTTACCGGTCGACAGCAATTTTGCTGGAGACAGGTATTACCCTTCACGTTCGAGATGCTTATACCATTTTTTGCGCGATCATATTGAAATAAATTTTGAATAAAATAATTTAAATTTCTTCGAAATGAACAAAATGTCAAAAGTGACATTTATATTTCTCGATCAGCTTAAAATATAATTTGCATTTTGGTCAAATTGTTTTTATGCTATTTATTACTTTTTATATTGTTTTGTTCGGTTCTGTTCATTGAAAAAATATAAATCTTCTAATTTTTTTTGTTCCTTCTGTGTGAAGAATGAAGTAATATATTATTTAGGACCACTTAAATGTATGTAGGGCTAAGACGTCGGTAAGTAATTTACTTACCGACGTGTTAGGCTTCGAAACCAGTAAACACAACCTACCGTCCTGACAACCAATGCTGTAAATAAACAAAAAGATCGATCGCGCAAAATAGTATATTAAAGTATGTATAAGTGGATATTGAGGTCTAAAAAACACGCGCGATTTTTGCTCGAAATAGAGCAAGTGTTTTAGAGACCAGTTATCCACGAATATTTTACGATATTTTTTTATTGGTGCACTTTGGAATTATAAATACTGGTATTTATTACTATTACAACAACAAGAAATGGAAATGAGAACTAATAATGTAAAATGGTTGAATTCGCCAGTATACCTTGCGTTGTCATGAAAATGAGAGAAACATAAACTAGTTTTCATTTTGTCTTCAAGTTTTATAGTTGTCACCGCAGTGCGTAAAATTGAATTCTAATATCGATTTTTTAAACAGTCAAGCAAAATCGCGGTTGATACCGCAAAAATCTGTGCTTTGATTTAATATTAATATCTCAAACAATTCCAACTGTACTTTACTTTCTCATTTATAAAATTTAAATTGTTAAATATTGTTCGAATGAAGGTTTTGACGTTACGAAATACTCCTGTCAAATTAATAATAAGAGAATTGTCATTTTTTAGACTTAGTTTCTCGAAATGTTGATGTTGCCATGGTAACTTCAAAAAACGCGCGTTTTTTAAAGTTCGATTTAAACACGCTGAGGCGTGCTTTAAATAGGTAAAATGGTTCACCAATAAAAAAAGATTTATTCCCACGGTAGACACTTTATTTTTTTTTGTTGCACTCCGTCAACATCATCAAAACAAAAGTTGTGATTGAAAAATAATATGGAAAATCTTCAGTATAAATATATAGGAAATACAATATGGGAAGTGACAAATAATATGTTCATAAACTCAAGCTTTTGTGTCAATATCTTGACTTGTATTAATTACGAAATGATAATCACGTCTTTTTTTTAGTTTCATGTCTAAGTGTGTAAGATTTGAGTGAATTAAATGAAGCTCATCAGTGTCTGTTTTAGTATTCATTGGATGTTCTTCTTAAGCGATTCTAACTATTTCAGTGAAAAGTCGTTCTGAATTGTATTTTCATTTGTCAGGTTCACGAATTGAAACCAAAGCTCAACAAAGAAAAGTGTGTACTTCAAAAATAAGTATTTCTCTTAAAAAAACCATGATTCACAATCAGAGTTGTTATCTGGCTAGGAATGAACAATACAATTAAATATATTTTATATAGCAAATATTTAAATAAAGCTGATACGGCACTGGCTAATTCGACTAAAAAACATCCAATATGCAAACAACTGCATCCGCTTTTCGGAGACGAATATTCAAAATGTATCAGATACACAACCAGTCTATATAATGTAATTAGTAATTTTATACGTTATGGTCGGCTTAAGTGACACAAAAGCATGGACAGTCGACATTACAGTCTCCTGCTTTACATGTCCAGATAAAGGTATATACGAGATAGATTAATCGAAGCCGGCTGTGTGTCCGTAACCATGGTGATATCATTTTGATAATGAGTCGTGACCTTGCGGCTATTCCGTGAATCGGCGGCAATTTGCATGCGTCAGCTGATCGTTCGTGGGCTAGCAGCCTGCCTGGCTACATATTCACTTGCATACACACATACATACTCCGTTTTTATTCGTATTAGAGGTGGGATTCTATTATCGAATAATTACTATCAGAACTAAACTATTCACAGAAAAATATTATTTTCACATTGTAATATTTTTTTCAATTCATGAGTACACACTAATATTATAATAATTTTGGAAATAATAATCAAAGTTGAGAGATTTGATACAAATGAAAATAAATTTCATATAGGGCTGAATGACACATATTTCTTGTTTGTTTTATGTTTGTAGTAAACTGCCGCTAGAAACTGGTCCAAACTTTCCGCAGCAAATTATATTCAATGTTAAATCATGGCATGAAACTTATAACAAATAATGTTGATATGAGTACTACTACTAAATGTGCAGGCGAGCCTTGTCCTGGACAACTCAAGCCAAGGTTCCGACACTGAGGCCACTGGCGGGCCCATTGTGCCAATCCTGCTACCTAGCCTCTACTCCTAGATTGTAGAGGTGCTTCCTCATACAGCAGTGCCCTGTTAGGAGTCCTGCTATCTTCCTTAGCCTACTCCTTGGTAGTTCAGTGGCTGCTCTGGCGTGTCCATCAGTCCATCCCTTTAGTAGAAGTTTGGATTGTCTAGGACCCTGCAGAGCATTCCAATGAGCGAGGTGCTGATTCCTCAGCCACTTCTTCGTCTCCTTGCGTATTCTTTGTTTTGTTCGGCCCAGGGTCGAGCCCGGGCCGCAGAAAGGAGCTGCCGCCCCTTCCGCAGCCAGTGCATCCGCCATCTCGTTGCCTTCAAAACCAGAGTGGGCTGGAATCCATTCTAGCCGCACCACGTTCCGCCTTGCAAGAATACAAAGAACGAATTTATGACCATTACCAGAGGTCTCATAACCAATTCCTAACCGCTCAGTATACCAAATATTGACTTTAGGTATTTACTTAGTAGTAAAAAGCGTCTTCTAAATCATGAGTTTATTCATAAAAAAGTAAATAAAATAAAATTCTCAAGAATTATTAAAAACAGTGTTCCATCAACATTAATGAAAATATTTTATAAAAACTAAAACAATAATTTGTGAAAACAAAATTTCTCATTAAACAAATAAACAATATTTATTCAAGTATTTATTGCACATATGTAGCAATTATAGAGTTTGCATTTCGGAAACACAGTAAATTCCTCGTTTGTTCAAAATCTTTGGTTCATCAATTTTTCTTATCACCTCATCACTTCTATAATGTCTGGTGGATTTGGCCACTTCCAATTTGGACCACTTTGGGTCATTCTTTGATTTGATTTTTAAAAAATATAGTTGCACGCTTTCAAGAATTTCAAGATATTTAAAGAGTGATTTTGATGCTTTTACATTATCAGGCTCAAAATAAAAATCTGCTTCTTCAATTAGCACTCGAGACTGAAAGAAGGCGTGAAAAGGTATTGCCAATGTTTCAAAATGGGCAGTATGAGAGATTCCACTCTATTTTGGTAATTAAACATTTAGTTGATAATGAATCAAAATTTAAAGAGTTTTTACAAGTTTATCCGACTACAACATAACCATTAAAACACTATCCCACCTGAAAAATCGTCACGAATCAGTCGCTTGTCTGCTCCCAGAGAGGTATGGCGACCGGCGACTGGGCGAATAGACTTAATTTGGGTAGCAGCTACTCAGTAGCGAGTGGGAAAACACTCCTGTTTAAATACATGAATAGGTGTCCTGGCGAATAAGTCGTCGCTATTTTTTCGCGGCTACTAGCGACTGGCGAATGTGGAGATGTTTGTTTTATCGCACGCCTATGACTAAAAGAATTTTTTTTCAAATAAATTAACTCCTTATAGAAACTGGATGGAACGCTCATTAAAGATTGAATTGTTTGCAAAAAAATAAATCTTCTTTAAAATTATTTTAATATACGTTCAAGGAAAATAGAAAATTTATACAAAAAATGATCCTCTATTAAAAATGATATTGTACAGCCATGGTAGATAGAAATCCTTGCAAATAAACGATCCTCTCTTAAAAAAATCATTGTACGCCCATGCAAATACAAGGTTTCCACAAATAAATCGCACGCTCATGAAAGAAGGAAATTTTTTGAATAAATAAACCCCTTATAAAAATTGGATGGAACGCTCATGGAAGAATCAATTTTTCGCAAATAAATTTAGCCCCTTTAGAGAAGTGTGCAGTGACGAGGTTTTCAAATGTTTGTTACCCAATTTTAATAGCCTGGTTGAGAGTTTCTTGTCTACGTTTGTACCTTCTGCCAGCCTCCATTTAAATTCGTCATCTAGCTAGTTCTGGACTTCCTTCCCCTCAAATGCAATTCTTTGTGATCAACAAAACCGTTCTGGACCGACAAAGTCTCCTTTAGTACCTTCTTCTGGTGATTGGTGCGCCAATGTATTACCTGCAATCCTTTCATAACCTGGAACCGATACTAGAAACACTTTGTTGTCTCCCACCAAGGGATGATTCACAGTTCTCTACCTGTCTATCCAAAATAGCCTAGTGTTATAGAATTGCCTAGTACAAATGTACTTCCCACCGAGTGGGCTCAATTTTTGAACCATCGTATTTATAAAACACCACATCCCTAGAGCTACAATGGCCCTCGAACCTCGAACCACATGAAGTCCATATAGTGGGTAGGTACATAATCATAATTACAATTAATGATTTCTAGTCTCAGTTATCTTAATACTCAAAATTATGTTTTGGAGACTATTAATAAATAGTAACCGTTTATTAAAACCACATCACATCTCTAACGTGGAAGACACCGCTCTAATTATTATTATTGGCCACGGACCTAGCCCATGACAGCTGTCTGTTATTAACTGCCAATACTAGCTGAGATCATACATATACATAGTTCAACGTTAGATTAATATAATCCTAAAATGCTCACCACGAATTTAGGTGTATTATAATCTAACAGAGCAAATATTAAAATTTATTCATAATCTAGTATTTAACTTTCGATAGTTTGATGGAAGGTGATAAACATTGTGTGGAGCTCGATAGATTCATGTATTTGTGCTGGAAATAACAAAATTATCTCTTAACGATAATTATACCAGAAATGTACGATCTGCTTCAATTACCACCATCTACAAACAAAGTTTCCTCTTTACAATTTTTTGTTATGGAATTAGTTAAAAAGTATAACGGAACCAATGAAAATTTTGTTTTGAATATCATTCATCGGGGTCTGCTTTATTATATTACGGCTGGTTATGTTAACACGTTGACGGACATCGACGGACATGCATGTCGTTGTCTTTGCCCTCAGCTGGAACACTTCATATTATATTTTCGACGGCATATGCCGTCCATGTATTATCTGCATTTGTAAGGCACCAACGGGGTCGTCCGTCGATTTTACACTTCACATTTGGCCCAATATCAGTTCAAATTCGGCAAGAAACCTTTTGCTTTTTTTTAACCAGACACTTAATTTACATTAGTGTCCGTCAACGTGTTGACGGTTCCGTTATAAGCACTTAACAGAAGGAACTGTTAAAAATAACGCCACGGTTAAAATATAACGGTACCGTCATCAGGGGTGTTAGTCTTCCAATTCAATAAGTAAACAAGATAAAACAAGCACTGTGCGTGAAATGAGCATGATTTTTTCGTTCAGGAAAATATTATAGTATAAACTAAGGAAATAACGACCACTTTTTCCTTATTACTACCTATCTACTTATTGGACCAGAACACCTGCGTTGCATATACGCATATTCAATACAGAATGGCCGTGAGAACGAATACTCCATTTGGTCTTAATCGCGAAATTCCAATAATTCAAACCCAGTGACATTTCAGTAACATTGCACTGCAAATATGGACTAGTCGTTAGCAGAGAGCATTTTCCATTGATAAGTCAGATAAACAGAATGATGAATTTTAATTAAAGTTATTACCCACGTTACTCATTACTCTTGAAATTATCTATTATTTTATACGGGAAGATGCATGAAATTTCAATTGAAATTAATGAGAAGAATACAATTTTTTTGGTTCTCCCAACATGTTCAAACTAACTTTTTTCATCCGAATTACAAGTTTTCTATACAGGCTGTTTCACGACGAGCTTACATTGGTGACCACTCACATGATTTCTATGAAAATTGGTATAAATGGACAATATGTTATCAACTTTTCGGATTTCACATTAAATTTAAATGTCATTTTATGTGAGATACCGCATATCTTAAATTTGTACTAATTGAGATATTGATTTTTTTAATAAAAAATTGACAGCTGCAGAATTTCACATTGAAAATTCTGTGAACATCCTCAGTACCAAATAGAACACATCTTGTTAGCTTAAGTTAGTGGGACCGTCTGTTGAGAAAGTAGGTAATAGTTTATAAAAAAATTGATAATTGTATTTTGTCAATGTCAAAGTATAAAATATAAAAAAGTCAGTTCTAAAATAAAACTGTGTATTCTTCATAAAATAACATGAAAAACCAAAAGGTTATGGGCCCAGGACATCGCTAATAAATAATAAAATAAAACTGGGTATAAAATAAAATAAAATTGAGTGAAAAATTTCACTGAAAGAAAAAAAAACACGAAAATATTGAAAGACTAATAACCTCTGAATGTTTTGAAATGTGGAATTTTCAAACATCTGTGTATTTTAAAGCTAGTGGATTATACGCAATAGTGAATAAGGAAGAAAACTTTGAAAGGTTGACTGAAGAAAAAGAAAGAAAGAATTCGATACAAAGAGACGCAAAAGCTCAAAAAATAATAATCTCTACTGTTGACAAAAAGGTCTTAGTGCATATAATGAACTGTACTATTGCTGCAGATATGTATGAAAAACTCAAGGACCTGTTTCAAAAGGACAGTGAAGATCAAAAATGCAGATGCATTTTGTTTGTCGTTGCTCCTCCTAGCTGGGACCGTTGCTTTGTCACGTCATGGGTTCTTGCTTCGGTGCACCTCCTTCTTCCGATGCACTTTTTCGGCTTTTGCTGCTCTTCTTATCCGGCTCACAATATACTTTTCGTCTACTCTTCACCTCGTGCAATCTCTATCGAATCGATAGAGGTGAGGTCATCATAATGGGATAGTTCGAAGAAGTCGCGAAGGTGGATATGGCGGTCTATTTTTGGGGTAGGTTATCGAGAGAGAGGACGTCATTGTCGGGTTTCTCATAACATTTCTAGTGTATCTTTTGCAATTGCGTTGTTTGAAGAGAGATCTCGCGCCGGCTTGAAGTTTCCTAAGCCTTTCGAAGATGGAAGTGAAAGTTATTGAGATAACAGGTACGGTCAATGATCAAGAATCTTCTCATATTTCGAAAAAAAAAAGCTCACTGGAAATCTACTAAAGCCATCGCTGGTTTAACGAAAAAATAAATCGTAACAACTACTTTTTCCCAAAGAAACCCTTCAGTTTTATAATTCTCGAAATAACCTGCTAAGTCATCCAATTTAGTACTTCCTGTATATCCTTTTTTTTGTGAAATGAAAAGGGTTTTTGTGCAAAACTGCACAGGCTCACTTTATAAATGAACATTCATCAAAGGCAATGGTTGACAAAGTAATTTATCAGTAATTTTCTGTTTAATATCTCAAAAGCGAGGTATTTATTAATATTAATACATCCACCAGGATTCGTCCATATGATTCAGTCACCTGTATTTTGTGATTAAATAAAATATTTGTTATTGCATAAATTCTCTTTCACAGACAACAACATATATTTGAAATAAACATCAATTACCCTCATCACTAGTCAACGTTGACAATGCTGGTACTCTTCCATTGTTGAATATTGAAATTCTGCATTTCAGGAACGTTGAATTATCATGTTTTGTTGGATAATAAATCAAAATTTGTGATGCCGTGGGATGGAAAGATAACTTACTCTGATTTAACCAAAAAAGATACAAATCTAGCAGGTTCGCTTTACTAAGTAGTCCTTCATTGTTCAAGAAAAGGACATAAGAGATCGATTCCCAAACTCCCCTTTGGAGAGACAGTGACACAATTGTGAGAATTTTCAAAAAAAATTGAAGAACGTGTCGCGGGACACACGGTAAGAACATTAGTACCTTCTAATTCCAATAAATAAATACACATATTAATAAAAGAATTTATTTTACTCTGGATGAAAAATCATTTGACAAAAATATACAGTAGTAATAATTAAAAAAATATTATCATTGGGTTGATTGGCACAAATTACATATTAAGTGTTCTATTAACTGTAATTAATCATACAATGTATGTTGACAATCAACATTTTGTGCCGAGAGACTAGCTCTGAGAATGAGGAGAGAGCGCGAGAGCCCACGCGCTCAAGGCACATAACGTATTAAGGTAACGTAACGGTCAGATCTTTTGCGTCGCGACCCCCCAGCGCTCCAACCTTACGTAAAGAACTAAAGTTCTAATAAGTTGATTATGTCAAATTATTTCGAAATCTCAACATGATCTCAACTCTCTCCGGTACAACCAAGGCAAATTTGTAACTGGTCCCATATACGCTAAAAGGCGAATATATCTTTTGGCATGGTTGTTAACAGCTAATCCCATTCACTGGCAAAAACCAAACATAAATTCGAAAAATTTCAAATGCGTTTGCTGAACCATTAATGAAATTGCATTTGTGTCAGTGTTTCTCCAAAGGTGCGTTAGTTGTTTCTTATTCAAAAAATTTTGTTTTGGAGCAGTTTTATTTATCACTCATATATTATTTTATTCCTGCTGCAGTGGTTGTTGTTGTTTGTTAATTTCGACTGAAAACGTAAGTATTATTTCTTTTTTTTTATTATTGATACGCATCGACCATGGAGGTCATTAGAGTCATTGAGGTAGACAAAAGGTTACAAAAAAAGTTATATAAGATTCAGAACATCGGTTGATTTGAGGAACGCCCTCAAGTTTTGCACATTACATGAGGGCCTTAGTAAGTCCGTATTGTTTCGATTATTATCATTTTATCGACAACAATTTTATTCTGAACATATTCTAGGAAAACGAAGCAATGTGAATTCTTATTTTTTTTTTAATGCAGATGTATTCAAGGCGAACCACAATCATCTGATCGTATGTTCATGAAAAAACGGTTTTGAAAGTTCAGTTACTCTAGTAGTTTCTTAATAGAAACTACTAGATTTATTCAAAAATGACTTTAAACTGTATAGAATGTCCCAATAAAGTGTGGCATATCGATACAAAATTCTATTATTTTTATAATATTTTTTCATGAATACAGAGTGTTCTGAGTCATGCTGACTTCTCCCGATGTGTGAAGATTTTAAAGAAATTTAATATCTACTAATTCCACTTATTACAGCGAATTTACTTCTACTTACTTCACATACTTTCACAGGTTTTTCAAAATTTTATATTTCATTATACAATGTGTGACCTAGGGCTTATTTTGTATGGACAAGAAGGTCGTTTGACCCAGTTGGTCTTACCATACTGTGATCTATTCTAGCTCTTTCATGTATCCCCCACATTCACGTTACAGTCTGAAGGATCGAGACTTCTTCTCATATTCAATCCGTAGCTAGGTGTGTAGCCTCATTAGGCTCTCAGTAGACCTGACCAGGTAATTAAGGCGGTGGGGGATAGTTACCTTGTAATTGCAGTTAATGCGTTCCACCAACTCATTTCCATCATCTTAGAATATGCACGTTCACTCTCCCCATCATACAGAAATAAAGTAGCGAGAAATGTTCTGTGATTACTCTGACATCAGATTTTCGAAGCATTCCAGTGTAGTGAGGTAAAGGTAGTGATTTTTTTTCGCCTACCTCACCGGAAAACCATTCATATGAACATGAAGAAA
>CAJUYI010008428.1:0-10985 GCA_910591695.1 Galerucella pusilla
CTAAAAACCAAAACATGTTTACCATTAACAATGCAGTAAATCTTGAGATTATGACCATCATCAATAATATATTATTTATTCATAGACATTTTTAATTAGTACTGTAAAAGTTTAAATATTTGTTTTTGAAAATTTTTGGACTTTTTTCTAGTAGTCTTAATGACCTAATGCACTCCAATACTTCTTACACGAACTACTATTTCAGCTTTTTCAATTTATTTTGAGTAAATTCTTGATATTAAAGTAATCTGTAATATTGTCGTACTTATTTAATAAAGCGCGTTACCGATAATTATCGCAGAATAATAATTATTTTAACAAGATATTTATACAGGGTGTTTCATTGGGAAAGGGCCTAACTCTAACTGTAGATGGGGATCACTTTGGTGCTTCCAAAAACCCATATTTATAATGTGTCTTCTGCACTTTATAACCGAGATACAAGATGTTTTATAAATTTATCCTATTAAAATAACCTCATAACTTCATACGAGTTACCCTGAATATTATTTTGAAATTTGGTACACGTAATAACCATTACCTAGAAACTTCATCAGAATTAGCATCTCCAAAAAGATAATGCAGGTCCAGCTCGACAAATTTCAAAACTTGTTTTTCCCAAAAACAACTCCCTGTGTATAGATTTTTTTGAAATTGCTCTTCATAATTGGAAAGAGTATAAAAAATAGAATCTACTTATTTCCTTTTTATTTTTCCGCATACAATTTTACTACCAAAAATTTACCGTCAAAGTTATAATTTATGCATGTTTTAGGGGTTGACAATGGTATCGGAGAGGTTTTTTTTTATTTTTTAGCTTTAAATTAAATCTATTCAATGCATCTAGAGAAGCAGCCTAGAAATTTAATAGAGTGTGTATGTTTACGAGTACAGACCACTAAAAAATGTGATTACATGGCCGTACTTGGGATATACTCATTCAATAAGTTTCAAATATTTCGAACACCCTGTATAAGGATATGTATTTGGAAACTATATGCACTTCTACATTTAGAATAACAAGAGTGAAATACGAAAAATAAATTTATACCTCAAAAACGAGGATATTTTTATTGATTTTATTAATTGACCTGAAAAAAAAGTCAAGAAATTCTAACAGCATAGGGCATGTCCACGACAGTTGACAATACCTTGGTGGTAAAACGATAAGCAATAGACATGATGAAAAATTATCAGACAACAAACAACTATTAACCTATATTATATATTATTAAATATGCAAGCTCAACAGTTAAAATAACTTTAAAAGTACACTGAAGCAAAACCAACTAAACTCAAACACTATCATTATAAATCAGCATAACCTCACTATTAAGTACCGCGTGTTCTGAACGCTTTGTTTATTGTTATACCACCAGGCTAGTTTGTGAAGTCACGTGGACATGCCCTATAGGGCATGTCCACGTGACGTCACAAACTATTTTGACAAGACTTAGGTGGTAAAACAATAAACAAAGCGTTCAGAACACGTGGTACTTGATAGTGAGGTTATGCTGATTTATAATGGTAGATCGTGTTTGATTTTAGTTGATTTTGCTTCAGTGTACTTTTAAAGTTATTTTAATTGTTGAGCTTGCATATTTAATAAGGGTTAATAGTTGTTTGTTGTTTGATAATTTTTCATCATGTCTATTGTTTATTGTTTTACCACCCAAGTATTGTCAATGTCAACTGTCGTGGACATGCCCTATTGTCCAAACGAAGCAAGTCTAACCTACAAAAATTGCTCAAAATGACCTCCATTCTCCTCGGATGTTATGAGGTTCGAAAGAAATAGGATACATTTATAAAACATCTTGTATCTCGGTTATAGAGTGCAGAAAACACATTAAATAATATGGGTTTTTGGAAGCACCAAAGTGATCCCCATCTACAGTTAAAGTTAGGCCCTTTCCCAATTAAACACCCTGTATATGCCAACACCGTTTGAATTTAAAGTGTAATTCAATATCCGTCGGGGCCTATAGCCCGGGAAGTAGTTGTTGCTTTTTAGTTGAACGGTCAGTGTCAATATTTTTCAAAACTTATAAAGCGGTAAAATCGTTAGAGTCTTCGCCACCTCATCCTCTAAGATTTTTGTGCTCCTGCGGTTGTGCCATTTATGTGAAGAGACCAGTAGCCCTATCAAGCTCAACTAGGTGCTTCTAATCAAGACTTTATATTAATCACATTCATCACAGGATGTCATAAAAAATACCCCTTCATATATCAAGTATATCGTTCTCTTATTTTGAATGAATCACCCTGTGTTTTATCTATTTATCTCTGCGAACTTTGACGTAATTCACATAATTCTTAAAATTTAAACTGATAAACAGTAAAATATTGACTCAAAATGTCTAAGTATCTACGTAATGTCCATGACTTATATTATTAAGGTGTAAATACGCAAATGAGCATTTTGTCATTGAAAATATTATCTGTATAATTATAGTGTGTTAATTTTTGAAACTTATAATGGACTATACCTGGTGAACGAAAAAAGACGTGAAACAAATCTCAAAACCGTTTCTAGGATACAGAGGGGAATCTTAAGCGATTATAAGCACCGTACAAACAATAGATATAGAAGACAATCTCATTGTAGCATTTTCAACATATTCTTAACTTTCCATTTATATTAAGTTTTTGGAAAAAATTGGTATTCCTTAAAAAAATTTAATTACATACAATCCGCCCAGGATACAGTCTGCCAACCAGTCGGGGTTTTATTTATTAATAAGTATTATTGCAAACAAAATTTATTTCATCAAGAAAAATGATAAGAGGTCCATTCATATTGATCCATAGAGTAATAAATACATTTTGTCCGTTACATTTTCGTTCAAATAGAAACATAAATATCCTTGATAAATTACTTTGTATTTTATCTCTTTTAAACGAAAAAACTAATTTATATATTTTAGAATATGATTAAAATAAAGCTTAATAATAATGCAATGATATTCTAGTTTCATTTGAAAAAAGTTGAAATAAATAACTCACCCTGTATATTGGAGATCATATATTATGTTTGACAATGAAATAAGTTTATTTTTTGGGAAGTAAAAACCTATAAATTTCCTATATTATAAATATTTGAGGAAAATTGGGATTAATACGTCATAATGCATTTTTAATTGGTAAATTTTTTATTTGACGTTATCTATATAACAAAAAAATTACAGCCAGGTTCTTGAAATAAAAATAAAAACCACTAATATTTAGATATATTATAAATATTAATATATATATATACATAAATAAAAAAAAACAAAGTGGATATTTAAATATACTTTTAAATTCCAATAATACTAGTAGTGTAATTCAAAAGGTGATAAAATTCAGCATCTCTAAATTTCACTAAGTACTTACTGCGATTCTGTTAACTTTATAAAACAAAACTTTCTTCTCAAGCAATATATTATGCCTACCCTAAACCATTACTTTTAATACAATAAATAATTTAGTTGCTAAGCAAATAACAATAATTTCATTAAATACCAATTCAAAGAGAGCATAATTATAATTTAGATAGGTGTTATATAAGACTCACCACTATTATACTCTAATAATACCTGCTATTTGAAATACGGAATGTAGTTTATTGTACTTTTGACTTCAATAATGGATAATCTGCAGTAACAGGGGCACTCATAGCTTTAGATTTCCTATTTCCAGACATATATGCTTTGAAAAAGAATCTAGCAAATAAAACAAAATAACTAAAATACATGGCAATTGACAGTTTAATATTAAAAGGTGTTATATGGCATTCTGCTTGTTGTTGAAGTAATTGTCTTGCCCATAAATTGACCGCACAACCGACAATCATTTGCAACAACTGCAATGAGGTAATAACCATTGCTATTTGTCTTGGTGGACTGTACCTCATTGCTTTTAAAGCATAGTACGAATACATAACAGAATGAACACAATAATTCATAACAATAAACCATCTAGCACTAGCTGTATATTCTGTATAGCTAAACCAAGAGTATAATAAAACAGTAATATGATGATACCAATGTAAAAAGATTAGAGGTTGTTTCCGTAGAACTATGAATATAGTATCTCCCAGTTCAGGTAATTTACTAAGCACAAACATCCAAGTCCAAAACCCAGATACTTTATCTTGTTCAATAAAAGAGGGAATGCATACCGAATGATATAGACCATGGTGTGTTAATGTGTGAATAAATTCTGGTACTGTTCTACATGCACCCATTATACTGAATGTTGCTAAGATTGTATTCCAGAATACCAAAGTTCCTCTCAACTCAAATCTAGGTCGGCTTTGCATTATATATTGTCCTCCAAATATGAGTACCATGTAAATTCCAACGTAGTAAAAGCCGGAGGTCCAGTTGTCTTGCATCCATGTTCGAGTTTTTTGATGAATGAAATCCGATTCAAAATTAAATATATAAGAATAATTAGGTAACGTAACTTGAATATATTCCTTCATTCTAATCGACACCTTAATTCGAGCGTTAGCGGCACTGACACAATTGTTTGCAACTTATTGATATATTTTTTATTTTATCAGTTCAAAATAGTACTACTATACTAGTTCACATCAGTACTTCGATTACCTGATTGTTTTTAATACTATTAGACTACTAGTAGTGGTATACGCGAAAAAATACAGTTTGATTTTGATATAACATGAACATGAAACGTAGGTTATTTTATTTGCGCTTGCGTTTTCATCATTAACTAATTTATTTTTATCTGTTTGCACATTAGTTTTAAAACCTTGAAAATTTAAGGAGTCAACCAATCCAATCACAAAATAAAAATAGGGTTATAGAACTCACGAACTCAATAGAGTTCGATGGTGAACTGTCAATGTCAACGTCAAACACTTCAAAATCTTCAATATCAGATCCTGGAGCGACTATGTTCGATATTAGCTCTGCACAGCCATAGAGATAATCCACTAACCATAAATAAATACATTTCCTCTGGATAAAGTTCATGAGTAATGTAATATAATATTTTTCTTTCGACAGATAATTCAAGCTTTATGACCATTTTGGCTAGATTATTGACCAACTTACCAATACAGAAGAGCAAAATCGAAAGGTTGAATTATTAAATTAAATTACATGAATAATAATTATTTTGAGCTTTGTCATAAGCCATCGACATTTGATTGATTCCGATTTCAGTAGGCTTCTGAAATCTACGATGTATTATACATTATACATAAAGTTGCCTCTACTCACAGAAATAAACTGTTATTATTGATAGATAACAAGATCGCCAGTTTTTAATTCTATGGTATGCTCTTGGACAAAAAAAGAGAGAAAACCACACTGAGAATTACAGTAGAACAGCAAAACGTTCACAGTTCATATGGGGTGTGTTTATAAACTTACTCTGAGTTACATCTAAAGTTACGCGAGAGCTAAGTCACGAGGTGTACATGGATGGCTGATCCCAAGGATGTTAGATGAGAATTCTGATCTAACATCCTTGGGCTGATCCGTCATCTAGAGTAAGTAAATAAACGATACTGAGTTAATCTTTAACTCTGGAGTAAGTATGTGAACGCACCCATGGTGATCTGTGGTCCACATTACTAAAACGTCAGTCAGTTGTAAAAATACGTTTATGTCAGGCGTAGAAGTGTCTGGCTAAAAAGCGCAAACTCCAAGTAAAATTTTCTTGTAGGCGTCCGCGGATGTCGAGGCCACTGTCATTCGGCCACTGGCCAAAAGGGGATGTATGTTAAGAATTTAGCATAAATTTTGAAAAATTTCAGTATATTTATTTTTATAGTTCGATTTAGTGTCCGAAAAATTTGCCGAAATGGGTTCATTGTTCAGAAGTGCGGAAATGACTTTGTGCCAACTCTTTTTGCAGAGTGAGGCTGCTTATGCTTGTGTATCTGAATTGGGAGAACTTGGATTGGTGCAATTTAGAGATGTATGTTCATCAAACAGTATAGTATAATTTTTTACACATAATATGACCATCCACATCTATTTCATATCTTTCTCTTACATACAAATGCATACAATGCAATTATTTAACTTCATTACTCTTTGTTCTGATTCATTTAATCGATCTATTTTCCTCTATGAAGTAATACATGTTATAGTATATTATACACTTTGTAATTGATCGAAACATTTCACTTCATGAGATAAAATGGAATATTCCATATTCCATGCCTTTATTACAAAATAAAGAATACTTAGTTATAGTGCCACAATCAATATTGGTGTCCGCTGCTGTCAAATTGATGACAAACCCAAATCTAGAACAACTTCATTAAATATATCTCTCAACTAAATAGCACAGTAATAGGGAAAACATTTCTAAAAAATTTGTTTCTGTAATCTATTATTGAACTTTTATTTATCCTATTTATATTTTAGCTCAATCCAGACGTAAATGCTTTCCAAAGAAAGTTTGTTAATGAAGTTCGTCGTTGTGATGAAATGGAAAGAAAACTTAGATATCTGGAAAAAGAAATTAAAAAAGATGGAATTCCCATGTTGGATACCGGAGAAAATCCCGAAGCACCTCAACCAAGAGAAATGATTGACTTAGAGGTAACATATCATTTAATAATTGTTAAATTTAAAATATATAGAACAATGCAATTATTTCTGCAGTATTATTGTGACCTTGTATTTGTTATAGGCAACTTTTGAAAAACTGGAAAACGAACTTCGCGAGGTAAATCAAAACGCCGAAGCTCTTAAAAGAAATTTCTTGGAACTCACTGAACTTAAACAAATATTGCGTAAAACACAAGTTTTTTTTGATGAGGTGAGTATAAGAAACTATCTATTGACTATTTATTATAAATTCTGTTCACCTAGCATGATGTACTTTTTCAATATTGTATTCTTATCTGTTAAGTAGATTTTTGTGTGTTGAATTTGTAATATACTAAATGAATTACATACCTATTATATACCAAATGTGGTAATTTAAACTTATGAAATTTAGCCAAATTATTCAACTCAACAAATTTTAGATGATAAAATAAATCTAATATGTTAAAATATTAAACAGCAATAACATGTTTTGTCTGTCTATAATAAAACATGTATGGTATAAAAGAATATTAAATTACAATGACTGAAGATTAATAACAAATATTATAAAACTGCTAATGATTAATAAAAATATGTTATGATATGAGTAATCAAATGAAGTATTGTAAACTAACTGAATTCTTTAAATTCAAATAAACATTCCAATCATCTATGAGTGATACTTATATTTGTTATATTTAGATAGATAATTCTGGTTTTAAAATAAATAGGATTTCATAAATGTTAATATTCAAACTGATACATTGACAATCTCTACACCCTCCACAACAAAGTAATTAATTAAAAAGGTTTTATTGAAAATTTGTACCACAAACGTTGTTATTTGAATATTTTTCAAAAAGGGGAAGATGAATTACAATTTTAAAATAATAATTTCATTTATCTTCTCCTTGAAAAGTGTTCATTTATCATGTGAGCAGTCAGTCAGTACTTGATAGTCATTAAAAAAATGTATTTCCATGTGTTTCATTACAGGAAATAATTGCAAGTGGCTATTTGTAGAATATCCCAGTTTATGGGGATATTTGCTGCGGTGAAAAATAAAAAAAAACAATCAATACTGTTATCAAAATAAGTATCTCAGTATAATTAATTAAAAATAACTTTCCTTACAACCATACTTATATTGATAACAATGGCATATTACAAATTCAACACTTGATTTTGTTTTTAATTTTTTATTTCATTATAAGATATAATAATATCCTTTATTGCAAGCACATTGTAGTTACTTATTTCTTTTAATTTTTGAAGATGCTGTATTTAAAGAACTTGAAATTTCTACAAACAGTCAATAATTTTCATTCATTATTATTTCTATATATTAGATGGTATACTTTCAGAATAACCCACATTTCCTCTTCTAAATTCTAATTTGTGCTCAAACGTATTACTATTAGATTTGTAGATTTTTGGGAAAAATTTGTTTTCAGAAAAAATTGGCTATGGCAACTACTTTCTGGGCCTTATCCCTCAAAGAACATTGTATAACACTTCAAATAAAAACGGAGTGGTATGATCTACTAGATTCAACCAAATCTTTGGTTTCTATTTAGTTAGAGTTACAACACTTGCAAACCGGTTTCAGCATAGTTGCATTATCATGAGTGAAAGATAGTTGGATCCTGTTCAGTATCTCTAAACGGAAATGAATAAAATATTCTTGCACTGTATATAGTGCACTGCAAGCGCGTCATCTACACTTCAAATTACAAACCAAAAGTGTAATTGAATGTTAGTTGTGGCATCTCTCTTATTTTTAAAATTCTTTGTTGGTAAAAATATTAAAATTTTATCAGTGCTAGTTTAATTTTGTTAAATACAGATAAGGATATACAGAGATAAGTATTATCTACCTACTACCAAGTTATGGTAAAATATGGATTACCTACTGAGGTTTACATCTCTATACAGAATCGTCTGATTAAAAAATGTATCACTATAATTTCTTCAAGGGATAATATAGAACATATTCCGAAACATTTTTGTACTCATGAATACCATAGTAAAATATCAGCACTGGCAACATAGCTTACAAATTTTCGCTTAATATTCGTCATTGTTCATTCTGATGAATTTATTAATCATTCGTGGAAATGACTTACGTTTTGGGGATTGTGGTGGATCTGATATTTGTCAAACTTTTTCCTAATTAAACTAATTAGATTCGATTGAATTATGATTTAGGTCAGACGATAGGGTAACAGCTACAAGTAATTAGCAATACGGCTGATTTTTTTTCATAAGTACCTTAAAGTATGTAGATTAATTTAAAAAAAGTTTATCGATTTCCCAAATTAGAATAAAAAATCAGAAAACTTTTTTTTCGAAATGCCGTTCAATTTCAGACAGTTTTTTTTCTTCTAAATTTTAAATTTAAATACATTCTATTTTTAAAAGGTTTAATACTGTTTGAACAATAGTTTTCACCAAATTTACTAGTAAAATGTGCAAATTAATGTTAATAAACAAATCCATTATGAATAAAATTATCTTTACATAATTTTGAATTGATAAATACTTTAATGTATTAGCAGTTCATTAAATGGGAAACAAGGTTTTTCACAATAAACACGAGCAGATCTGAGTGAAAATAAATAAATTACAATTTATAAAAAGAATTATTTTATATTTTTTCGACTAATGTAATGTTTCAATAGGATTATCAGGATCATCATTTCACAAATTCGAATTCTATTGCCGATATGCAGATCGACAATCAATCGAGGACTAATAATCCTGATCAGCATTTTATTTTTTTGTAAGTTAATAGTCAAGTTTTATTTTTTTTTTCTTCTTTTTTTTTTCTAAATAAGAGATTTACTTTTTTTTCTAACAGTCTTATAAATACAGCATCTTAAACTGCATGATTTATCCTTTTTTTTTACATTGTGTTTCTATATGCAATAACATGTAACCCAAAAAAAATCAAAAGGTAGATATATTAATTTTTAATATTTACCATTTGAATTTATAGTTTTAAGATTTTTTTTGTACAATTGATACCGGTACATAGTGAAAAAAAATCCTAACATTGTTTTTGTTCTACTAACCCAACAAATTAGATTTGCAGCTTCTTATTGGATATATATAAAATAACTGTATATATATAATGCCCGTCGGCCTGGTACCACGTTGCCTTTTATTACTTACATCTTGTTTTTATTAATTTAAAAACTGACATAATCATACACATTCTTTTTTGGCTAAATTAACAATTTTGAAGGAAATAATTATCTGTAGCTTGCTGACGGATATTAAAAACTTCCTATTAGACCATTTACCAATTTGCTAACAAGTTTTCTTTTTCCCAAGCTCTGTTGAATAAATAAGGACCGTAAATCAGATAATTTTATTTTACTAATAATTTTTCATTCTGAAATTCACCTATTTTTAATCTTTCACATTATTTTCGTATTAAAGTACAAGGAGGTAAAGCGAACATGACAAAAAGTGATTAGATCATTATAATAACAATAGAATTAATGATATTTGTTATCTTCTAGCTAAACTTCTCGCCCTTCTTTACAAAATTGCACGAGCCCTTGGTGGAAGTTTCTGACATAATTATTACCCCAGCACAAAAGACTAGCACTATCAAAATTGTTTATTTAGCTAAATAAAAATATTTTTTTGACGCACTGTATGCGAAACTTTTTATGTTTCGATACAGTTGCTCTGACTGCTTTCTCTAAGACGAAAACAGTAATTTATTGAGGTGGACTGTATTAATATTGAAACTGAATAATATATATTTTTTGGATTGTACTAGCCAACTAATGAACTAATAATTTTGTTGTGATTGAATGATAAATAATACGTCTATTATATAATTATTATTATGATGTTGAGTTTTTGCTGCTTTTTTTATTTGACAATTTATTTCGTAACAAGTCCTCTACTGCTTCTCTATCTCGGATTTGTTAGATCTACGGATCTATGGATCAGGTAACATTTTCGATTTTTTTTAAAATAATAATTATATATATATTTACAGGGTGTGTCATATATACGTGCAAAAGGTTAAAATACATTCAAAATTTAATAATTGAAAAATGTATCGAGTATATTGGGATGACATCCACTGACACCTAAAAGACCTAGTATCCCCCTTTTTCTGTGCGATTTCTGTGGAAAGGCTCTTGTTAGGATACCGGACAATATTCTTAGTGCAATCTTACTCAGGCTTAGGTTTCCATTTATTTTTTACTAGCTACGCTCAAGAGTGCTCCGGTCCCAAAAGAATGTTTCAGCTCCTCCCTTTATTAGAATCTTATAAATCATTTGATAGCACAGCAACCAACACAGTATTTCTTTGGTTCCACTGTTGTCAGTGTCCAAGTGGATTTCAGAATGGTTTAGATTTACATTTGGTCCCGGTATGTGGCGCTGCAATCTGGTTCATAC
>CAJUYI010008429.1:0-10985 GCA_910591695.1 Galerucella pusilla
GATTTCATAATTTACTATGGATCTACATCAAGTAAAAGCCTCATCTATTCAATAAATGATATTTGTTAAATTAGAAAGTTCCAAAATGTCATATAATATACGTATTAATGATATTTTAATGTTGACCGTTTTTTTATCTTATTTATTTTTTTTATTTTGACACACTTACAATTTCTGCCATAAAGGAAATTTCAGTAGAGCTCAATGGTTATTTTTAACTGGCTTGTAGCAGAAAATACCAAAAACTGTGTCCAACCAGATCTATCAGTTAGGTACTCTACATGTTGATTTCTGTTTTACCGTTTTATTATTATTTTTTTAAATAAATTAATGGTTCTTTATTTACCGTAACCCAAAAAAAGAATTAAATAATATGCCTATGGCGGCGGTCCAACTACCACCTTCTTTGACTATTACCAATTTGCAAAATTTTCAAAATAGCCACCATGTAAATTGAAATGATAATATTATATAAATTGAAACATTGATGTCTGATCAAGTCCATTATAGTCGTTCAATTTTTTTATTGCTTTTTTTTATAATAAACTGTACCGAATTATGCTTTTTCTTTTTGGTGTTTGGAAGATTCGGTTAGCAAAGTAGTGGTCTCATGTAAATTTTGTGTGAATCACTAGGTTATTAAATAATTTAGGCCTTGATTTGCACGCTATTTATACTTTAAGGAGGAATCGTCTATCGGATAAGTTCAAGTGTAATTTTAGTTAGGGAAAAAAACCTCAATTCCAGAGGTAAAGTCACATATAATTATTAATATTTTCTTTTAGTTAATACAATCGTTTTTCATTATATTGTAAGGTTGATTTACGTGGCAAAAATCCAAATTAATCGGGGCTTGGACTTATGGATTTATAAGCCAGTGACGCCCATTAAATAAAACAAATTTTAAACGTACCTACGCTCCAACTGAGTTAGACCGAGCATTGCAAAGTGGTATATAATAAAAAACCAGTAGATATTTTTTTTATTTTTATTATAAAAGCTTACATTATTGTTTGTATACATAAAAACTAAAATAGTCAGCACCAATAAGAGTATCTTACATTGTGTGAAAAGTTTGTTGAATACATCTGGAGACAAAAATATAGCAACGAGTTTAGTATATCTATAGAAAAATAGACCCCAACCATCACCAAATAGAAACATATTGAGCATATTAGAAAAATCAATATTGAACACCAAAAATTGTTCAAAATGTTGTAAGAAAACATATTAGAACACTTTTTAGGTGCACCAGGCTACACAAGAAATTAAAACAGAGATTAAGTTTTTTCAACGTTAAGATAGTTGTCGTGCAAAAGATATTGTGTCAGAAAATTTCCAGATTCCAGAAAGTGAATATTCAACGAAAGCGGGAATATTATTTTTTTTCCCACAAAATCACTCAATTTAAAAAAATAATCAAATTTTACCATAAATCAACAGTTGATCAAGATGAAAAATAAAAATGAAAATAAAAATACTAACTTTTCTTGCCAAACAATACTTTTTAATGGTCATTCGATTAACTCCACAGGAGCACGAGGTTGATTTTTTTTTATTATTTTGTAACATTACTATATTCTAAATCTAAACCTTAGTAGGTATGAAATCGGCATGGACACAAAGGAGAATATTATATTTGTTGAAACAAAATCACTGAGAATCTGTCCATTCTCGAGTTATACAGGGAAAAATGGAAAAGCTGCTTTTGATTTTTGAAGAATAAAATCAAAAAATGGATAAAAAATATTTTATTTCATCAAAAATTCACGAAACTAATATAAATTTTTTTACACGGACCTGCGCCACTTTTATTACAACTATTAACCAATATTTAAAATCCAAACTCAGAGAGGTAAGTCATACTTAAAATGTGTATGACGTTTCACCTCGAATAACTAACATCAATGAAAAAAAATTTAAATACTGTCCTGTCATGACAGTAACAGATCCGTCGTCGAAAAAATTTAGACACTGAAACTAAATATTTTTCTACCAGCCAAATATTTCAGTTGTAACCTAACCCATACCATTTGGCATTATATTTTCAGTAATAATATAACAAGAGAGTGAGAATAAATTGAAAATAATTTGACAGATTTTTTGAAAACTTGTTGCCAGGCAATAGTCACGACAGCCCATAGGGCTCGAGTGGCTATTTCCAAACGGCAACAAGTTTGAACAAAATCTGTCAAATTATTTTCTAATTTATGGAACTCGCGAGTTATATTTCACTAGATTATTTTTCGATTCACAAATTTTTACAATAAAAAAAGATCAATAAAACTATCATAAAATTATTAAAACATTTAATTCTTTTCTTTTCATGTTATAAGCCCAATCTTTCAAAATCAATGCCAGAGTAGCTGTTGTAGTAGATTGATCCAGAATATAATTTCTTTCTTTGGTGAAGGTCTCCATATAGACTGATTACCTACTTATTAGAGTATTTTTCGAAGTAGTTTCTAAAATCTTTTTTGTTATTTCTGCATCAGAAAAGGTACTAAACCGATAATTTTCACCCATTTTATATAACGCGTTGACACAATTAGTTAATTATTTTGACAACTATCTGACACTTGCTGGGCGAATGAAAGCCACAGTGATTATTCCTGAGAATAATCACAAGAGATTTATTCCCACTATAATAATGACATAATTGGTTGAAACTTACCCTTGTGACAAATAAAGAAGCACTTCATTGGTTTTAAGAAACGTCAAAAAATAATCGATGAATATAGTAATGCTGCCATAATATGATAAAAGAAACAGCTCCTTTGAGTTAACCCTGTATAAAATAATATGTATAATATATCCCCGGGTAAAGTCTGACTCAAATTATGGCGATTTGAATATAACGTTTAAACAGAATTTATGAAACTAAAGTAGGAATTTTATTCTGTTTTAATTAATTTCTTGGTTAAGCCCGCCCACGTTTATAATACCCAGTTCTACAGTTTCTCGGATTATGAAAAAGTGGAAAACCAGGTATATATGCCTATCCAACAAAATAAAACCAATTAAAAACCTTACATTGTTATCACAGCTATTTACTAATATTATTTATTGCTGAGCTTTTTAATAACTTAAAACGAAAGACAATTTAACTGTCTGCTTAAAATTTTAATTTATTAAGACTTTAAATTAAAAAGGGCAGTTTAATTTTGTATATTAGCACGTTAGTAGGAATTATAATATGTATTGGCATTGAATCTTTCAACAGAAGCTACAAAAATTTAATCATAAAGAACGGAGTTGCTTTAGATTAATTTTTCTATAGGTCAAACAATTTAGACCAGAAATGACTGATTTTTGGTATACAGATGGTAGGTATATGATGTACAAGACATGATGTTTCCAAAGGGTCAACGATAAATTGACTTAAACGCACTGTAACTTCAATGCTTTCGAGTGAATCTTGCATTTTTTTATTTTAAATTTCATAATTATATTCTCACCCGTTGTTAACTCCATGGCTTGCACTATAGTTTCAAATGCTTTTTCAAACAATTTTAAAAGTGAATGAAATAATAGATACTAAGTATACTTTCTATAATTTTTGTTGCTTCTGTTAAAAAGTAGCAAACTATTCAAGAAATACAAAAACAAACCGAATTAAGAAATTTTAATAGTTGGAATAGTTGGAATTGCTTTAGTTTTCTATCCCTCACTCGTTTAACGTAAGAAATGTGCATTTTCAACAAGTGGTTACGATTTTTATTACAACAATTAGTACCTACCTACGTAGACACACATATCTTTTTCTAGTTAAATAAGTAGGCTTATATGATAATAATAATTATAATAATTTTATTTGTGTTCAAGATAATTTAAATATAAACAATATTTAAGTGGTCATTTATCAGAACTTTCTGTCAGATGGTTCCATTGTAAATTACCTGGCTGTCGATTTGTTTTTGATTGGAAAACGTAACGTTAATGTGACTTGATAACTTTCTCGACGACACGCATCAAACGTTCAAACTGATGTAGTAAAGCTGGCAATGCAATCAAACAAATTTAAAAATAGCCCTGTATATCTGGAAATTTATTAAATTCAGAACCTGCTCGGAACCAATAACCCATCATTGAAAGTAAGGAGTCAACTGTATAGGTACTTGGGCGAGAATTATACCAAAATGAAAAATGTTCATGCATGGCTATTTCTGATAGACTCATTATCCAACTATAAGTTTTTGTTTCACTTTTTATTTCAGGACTTGCTTGATCTTCCCTTTTTAATGTCTCCTCTAGATTCAATTCCATTCAATCGACATTCTTTGAGCTCGGAGCTGTACCGGTTTTATTACAGTTTCCGACAGTTACCAAGTCACTTATCTAAAGAAATTAGTCCAAGAAAATAGAAATGAGAATAAAATATTCTCCAGAATTTTTTATATTGGTGAAACTATCATCTTCGCTATATATCATATCGCTATACTATGTTAATATCAACAAAAAATCATATATTATTTTCTCTTATTATTTAGACATTTTTTCTGCAGCTCTGACCATTTTCCCAAAATTCTTAACAACATTCTATCTATTTTTTCATGAAATACCTCAAAAACTTCAAAGTAACCAATAAAAAAAATTCCAAAACCTATTAGTGTCCTTTTTCTTGGACTAATATAGCAAGTTTTGCGGCTATAGCCACCCAGGATTGGTAAATTGTTAGGTACATTCTCTTAACTCAACGTACTTGTGTACTTAAACACCTAGTCCAACAATAAACTTATCCGGAGCGTGCCGATAGCTATTGCACTGAGTATCCAGTTAATATTAATATCGTTTTTATTTGTAGCTAGACTCGCTTTCGTTATCTCCAAACCAGTTTTTCGGCGGACCTCCGTGGCCTACAAAGCTAGATGAGGCTTGGCTTCGGTATTCTTGTGATACAACTTGAGTTGTTCCTCGAGGTCCAGAGCTGGTACTGGCTTGGCTCGTTTGCCAGACGGTTCTCTGATCACCTCCTCCTCTTTGAGGATGGAATCTTGAACTACGTTGAGATTTTGGAGTACCTAAAATAAAATAAAAACATTTATTTTGGTGTCATATGTATTTTCATCTACAGTTATTCACTCAAGAACTTTCTGAAAACTTTGAAGATCCACTAAAAGAAAGCCAAAAATAGTTTAGTTGGAATAGAAAAAAAGGTTGGTTTTCCACGGAGTGAAAAGGAGGAGTTTCAAGTATGGAACACTTAATTATCTGCTACAATAACAGCTTTGTCAAGGAGGTTGCGTTAATGGCCATGGTACGATTGCGTAGTACGGCTAGTGTAAACCCCGAAGAAGCAGTGGACCAATTGAGGCTAAGCCTATGGAAAGAAGCGCTACCATTGCTGCAGGCAGCCAATGATGCAATTGACAAATAAAACAAAACTCAGAGTCAGATGCTGCAAATGCAATACGCATATATGCAGATGACTCAAAAGTGAAAGAAGGCTCAGGATGTGGAGTTTACTCCAGATCGCTAGGCCGCCTAAGGATTCAGTTAGGAATGGGAAACAACACCAGCGTGGTTCAAACAGAGCTGGCTGGTATCTCAATTGCTGCACAAGAACTAACCAGAAAAGGAATTTATGGCAAAAACATAACAATCTGCACTGATAGTAGACAAGCCCTATTAGCCTTGTACAGACAACGTGTTATATCGGGGCTAGTACTAGAGTGCCACCAAAATCTAGCTAACGCCTCAGCAGATAACAATATTATCCTGAGGTGGGTTAAAGGGCACGACATGAGTAAAGGTTATCCCATTGCCGATTCTTTAGCCAGGGAAGCGGCTGGACTGAGAATTTTAGGACCCAATGACACCTACGGCCTAACCACTTCGACAATTGCGGAACTAGTCAAACTTTACACTCATGCTCAATCCATTAAGAGATGGGATGGAATCAAAGGACGCAGTCTTGCTAGGATCACCCTGGGCGACCCTGGGAAGCTGGCGCCGAAGAAATATTTGGCGATGACCAGGAAAAAACTACGTTTAACAGTAGGATTTCTGACTGGCCACTGTCAACTAAGAAAACACCTCCATACTATGGGGCTAGTGGACACCCCTCTATGCAGGATGTGTGAACAGGAAGATGAAACTGTCAGGCATGTCTTATGCGAGTGTCCGGAGTTATCGTCGATCAGAGAGTGTGTGTTCGGTGAGCCTACACCTGCCGATATAAAGGAAATGTCTCCTATAGTGACCTGTCCACCTTCCTGGGAAGAACAGGATGGACGATGACCTAGGAGTACAACTCCTCGGGAGGATGTACAATGGGTCACGTATAGTGCTGTGAGCCTACACTAACCCTCCCCACTCTACAGATACAGAAAACAGCTTTGATGTTTCAATACATTAGTATAGTTTCAATACATTAGTATAGTAGGTTCACAATACAGACAAACCTATAGAAATGAGAGTTTATAGAATCAGGCAGCATCCAAGTTGTTGGGCAAGACAGCTAAGCCAATAAAAACAGACTCAGACCAATCTATAGAAGGGAAAGTTCTGTGAAAACAGAATTTCAGCAAGCGCAGTGGATAGATTCAGAATCATTTCATAGCGGTTTTTGTTTAATGGAAACTGTATTTGCTATAGAAATATTTCCGTTTGTTTATTTGAATGACTAATGCCCGATTTCGCAACCATTTCCCAAAGTTAGGTAATACCTAGAACGGATTTAGTAATTGCTGAATGTAATACAGATAATTTCACTTCGTCATGAAAAATGTTGTATTTTAATTGAAAATATCGTTACCTTCTGGTGAAGTGAACTCGCTAGCTGTGTCGTATCTAGAAGGAGCAATCCATCGCTCAGTAAACTCGCTAGCTGACCTCGCTAAACTTGGTTGACTCAGCGATCTCGCTAGCGAAGGATGACCCGGTTCGGAATCTTCGTAGTATCTCTTATCCGGATAATAACTGGAAGTTTCAGAAATATTGTCAGCTCTTCCGAACTCAACGGTCATCTCGGACATGGATCTGAGATCAGCTTCGCTTCTATAACTCGATCTAGAGTTCTTTCTCGATCTTTGGGGAAGTACGAGAGGTTCTCTAGTTAAAGTTCGAACGGAACTTTCCCCGTCCGATTCGTATTCGTAAAGTGTTGGTAAACTGCTTCGGCGACTCCTAAAAAAATAAGATTTTAAATGTATGACAGTTAGGCCCAGTTTCACCAAACTACGATTGATCTCGGATTAATTAAGCTCTACTTAATAGCTGACTTAACAATTTTTCCCGTTTCACCATGCATCAACCCGTCAGAGATGATCGCAATTTAGCAAATCACTATTAGATCAGCAAACCATTTTGGCAACGTTGTGGAATGCGGAAAATTCTATTGTTCTGTGAAGATGTTAGTTCTGTGTCAGTCATTGAGATTTGATAACGTAACATAACCCTAAATAATATTTTGTGTTCACAACGCTCTGGTTATTTTATTTTTGTGATAAAATTAATAAATAAACAATAGTAAATAAACAATGACTGACGTGCAGGAGCTGAAAAAAAAGAGAGACCCAACATTTACAGTGGAGGATAAACAGATCCTAGTAGATATTATCAGAAAGTACATATAACATATAACTGAGAACAAAAAAACTGATAATGAATCTATGAATTCAAAAAATTAATGTTGGGAGAAAGAAATAACACAAGAATATAATTCTAGTCGGTCTTCAATAGATTCCAGTATTTGAAGAGCAGATTCTTTTGAAAGTCGAAACCTTGTCTTAAAATCTTTATTGTCCAAATTCTGGAAATAATCTTCTCTTTCTGAACCCATCGAGGACGACGAAAAATAAATTCATCTTCACCTCTATCGTCTTCGAAGGCAAGATCATAAACTCTTCTAAATGCCATAATGAACAATATATCACAAATATTCAAAAATATTCATTCCTCATCTATAATATTGTTACGAACTCAGTGATTTAGAAGCCGGCCCTGTTGCAAACTATAAATTATGGCGAATGCGGCCTTTCTAGAAAGGTTCTTTATCAGGTAATATTCCAGACTGTTCTCGAAGCGTGGAAGGCGGTAAATTCAAGAAAGTTCTAGAGTTCGGAGGACTATATATACGCGGGTTTTCAAGTGAGTCGGAGAGTTGTTCAATATACAGTGAATCGGTAAACAGTTTCAGTATACAGTGAGTGAACAGATAGTGAATATAAATTAGGACAATTATTATACTGAGTGTAGATAAATTAGTAGACATTAAGTATTGTGTATATAAATTAAGTTTATTATAGTGTTTAAGTGTTTCTTCGATAAATCAATAGTAATTAGCCATAGTGAGCGTATAATTTTATCCCACGGTAAAAACAGTTCAAATAAATAAGAAAAACATTACAATATAATATTGAAATCTGAACTAATCGGACTTCACACAGATAAATCCACCAAAAATGGCCGATTTGTACTAAATCACGATCAGTCGATTTAGTCCCGCTTTTGAGCATGGTGAAACGTTTCAATATGTTAATCGTGATTAGACGCTCCACTTAAGAGATAAATCGGGATTAAAACTGTTGGTGATACTGGTCTTGAAGTGTGGAGTAAGATAATTTTAGCACAAACGAGATACGTGGAAATCTGTGTCTAGCGCAATAGTCAAATTTATTTAAGACCAACGTTATTTTTTCTTCACAACTGAACTACCATAGATGAAGTTGAATGTACTAGATTAGATATCGGAAGCTGCTAGACTATATTTCTGCAAGATTGTGGTAGCAACCTTCCCTCCCTAATAATTTCCCATTGAAAGTAGGATATTTTCCAGGAATATGGAAATATACAATATTGATTAGGTTTTATATAGGATGATGTCATTTTTAGTTACTTTCCTGCTTATCAGAATAAATATTAATTTACCAACCGTAAATACAATTTATCCTCAACAGCCAGGGCAATTTACAGCTAACGGGTTGGCAAAACTTCAAGACGTTGTCAGATCAACTGGTAAGATTTCCCAGTTTGTTTTGACGTTTATTGACATTCGAACATCGTCCAATATTTACAAGTTTTTTTGGTGCTTGTAAATTCATTGCTTCTTTAAGATTAAAAAAAACAGTGTGTGGTTAATAAAATGCCGAAGTAGCTGAACAGTAAATGTCAAGAGATAGTAACATCTTTGTTAAGCTACTGCTGTAAGAGACGTAAGTAATAATATTCGCCCCTTGATGATGTTATTGAATAACAAAAAATTAGAAAGTTCCCAATTAATTAGCTTACCTGTTATCCCACTTCCTACTCTTGGTTTGCTTATCAGGTGGCGCCAAAATTCGAATGATAATATCCCATTTAGGCGTTTCAAACACATTAGTATATCTGGAATCACTTCTGACCCTTTCGAAATCTTCTCTAACAACACATTCGGTAAGCATTGTTCTCAAAGTTGATTCGGTGGTGATAATTTGTCTCCATTTCATTTTATCGGCTGTTGTTAATTGCGAATTAAATGTTTCGGCGCTTTCAATAACCGGTCCCTCTTCCTGCTCGGTTGGTTGGAATACTCTAATTAATATATTCCAATTTGGAACTTGGGGATTTTCTAGTGGAATGTTGAACGTCGATAAATAACTTTCATCTCTATTGTGAATTTCCATGGAAGAAGTGTATCTGTATAAAAATAATAGTAAATTATACTATACTATTTATAATAGCTAGAATTATTGTTAGTTGATGATTTTTACCTGGGAGGTGAAGATTGTCCCAAGTTAGCAACAATTTCAGGTGCATTTAGTGGTAATTTATCATCTACGATCAAATTTTTAGGAGGTAAACTCATTGTAGCTCTTTCCATTTTCGGTGTAAGCGTCATACCGGAAGCAGACGATATATCTGAGAAATTTTCCCATTCAGGTGGTTCTGGCATATCTGCAGGATAGTTTCTGTGAAAGGAATAATAATTTATTTCTATCCTTGAACTCTAATAATAAGTTAGATAGAAAACTGAGCAATATACGTGATAACTGTGAAAGTTTATCTCAATACTCCATTTAAAATTCAATAGAACTAATCAAACAATTGAAAACAATAACTTGCAAGATAACTCTTAACTCATTTCATTTAATGTTACCCATATGTTCTTTAAAACTCCTCCAAAACTTTGAAAAGAAAAAATATATGATATATTGTAATATCACATTTATCTTCTTTTTTCTATTCATGTATATTAAGTCAATCTCAAGATAGGTTAGGTTGGCCTAGCAAAAATATTAAAATGGTATATTATACACCAAGGTGTTGAATACTATTATTATTCACCAAGCACAAAAATTATTTCGCGAGTGGCTTTGCCCCGAGCGGAATAAGGTGCAAATGGCTTATAAATGCCTTCACCACCATGGTGTATATTAGTTTCTCCACGACTAAATAATAACGCACAAATTATTTTTGCATATTTAGCTGCATAATGATATACATTCTTCACACCAGTGAATAATGAAAAAGAATTCACTTACGTTAGCCAATCACATTCTATTATTATCAGAATTCACGCTAAAATGAATTAAAATGAATAAATCAAATCGTCTCTTTTAAAACATCAAATACCGAATAACGCAAATCGCTTCTGACAGCGCGTCGTTTGAAACGTCAAAATAATTATATAATCATAATTTTACGTATTATAAGAGAAAAAAATGGACAACAGTAGCGATAGTAAATATGTAAGCCTCCCGAAATTAATTTCTATAGCCTAGTGGTAGAAATGGTGGTTTACTATGGCGCGGACGATCGGGGTTCGAAACTCCCTGGAAGTGAGGAGGTTTTTTAGTCGTGGAGAAAGTATAGTCTTTCACTTGTGTAGAATGGCTAGGTTAATCGGAGCTGGTAATTTGGTCCCCAAAGATGACGTCACGAAATTTCAAAAGGTAATTTGGTCCCCATGGCTGACAGGTATAAATTCCCTACAAGTAATTTCGTCCCCGCAATCAGAATGAGAATTTCAAAATTTCACACATTTAAATGAAATACATGTTAAA
>CAJUYI010008430.1:0-10984 GCA_910591695.1 Galerucella pusilla
TTAGAGGGTTGGAAGTTGATGTGAACAGAGGATAGACAGGATTGAGATGTTAATTTTAATCTGTATTTATTTTAACTATAGAACTTCTTACTTTTATTATCTACTAATTTTATCAAGATTTTATTTTATTTATATAGCTGAATTTGTGCGTATACTGACTACAATATGTGATATTTACTACTATGTATTAGGACCTCCTATATTAAATAAAGATTATTTATAAGATTTAGTATAAATTCCTCATTGTACAGTGAACAATATAAAAATTTCCCATTTTAAATGTTGTTATTTGCTACTATATTCAATTAACGACTATGAAAAGTTACATTGGCCATCGCAATTATACTTTTTTCCAGTTTATTCGGCTATAAATAATTGTCAAACCAATCTTAGAACTTAGAATATTTCTGTTACCGCATGATAATATAACCTTGAATCTTTAATATTCTTTGCTGACAACAATAATGTTTTTGGAATCTAACATGTTTCTGATACATCATGTATTATAGTTTTTTGTGTCCTTCATTAGTTGAAACATTATTTACAGTATGATTAAATACGCGATGGCAATTACAATGAAATGAAAAAACCAAATCATTTATTTTATGAACCATATAATTGTTGGATTGTCACAATAAAAAATATCGATCATCCCCCATAAAACCCAATTTATATTGGTACATGTAGAGAATTACAATCTAAAAAGCAAGTTGAGCATTGATTACTGCTTTTAATTGAAAGAAGATTAAAGCGACCAACTTTTCACGTCTGCCTTTTTTTTACATTGTGATTGAATGCTCTGTTTTTAGTTCTTACGGTCCGGACTCGCCCATTTCATTTTCACTTTATGTTAGTTTTGCAAGTTACTTGTTTTTTCAACTGGAAAATGTTGGAATGTTTAAACATTTCATCCCTTAACAATATTCCAAAATATTATATCATTATCATTTCTGTCCAAAACGTCTCCTTGTGTTATACCTGCTGCATTTAATATTATAAATATTTTAAGGTATGTATTATCTTTTGACAATGAGTAACATCATCTATAGATTTATCAACAATATTTATAATATTTTATGAATAAAATTTCTCCTTCAAGAACTGTTATTAAAAATAGTATATTACGTAACGTGTGCGGAAAGTGACATTTTTCACACGAGTGGGAAGTATTGTCTCACGAGCGCAGCCGAGTGAGACAATCCCACGAGTGTGAAAAATCACTTTCGCACAAGTTATGTACACTATTTTTCCTACGACCACGCGATATACTTTTACCAAATTAGGCATGTATAATCTTGCTTTTTTATGTAGATGTGAGAGGTTTTACATATGTGTATTTGTAAATACTTTATATGGTTTTGATTACTTACCTTTGAAATTGGCCCAGAAAATTGTGATTTTTATGCAATGGAAAAAAGTACCTTTATAAAAAAGTTAGGATTAATATTTAACTTGTTGCCTACCTGTTGGAGATTGAAAGTATTAACTAGCTATTTTAAGGATTCATTGTTCAAATAATTGAAAACGGATATTTATTGTTTTAATAACATGAAAGTCCAATAAATGTCGATATAAACACATTTTATTTTGGAGAATAAATAAACTGTTGTGTATATTTCCTTAGCGCTTATTAGTATCTTGGACAAGAACCATAAGCTACAACAGTGGGATGGCCGAGCGGTCTAGGCATCCGTGGGCTCGATTTTTGACAAGCAGTAGGGTGGTTCGAGTCCGGGCTCGGTATTTATTTTTTTTATTTTATTTTAAATGAAATAAATAGATTATATTATATTATTATATGGACAAATCAACTTAGGAAATAAGCATTTCACATATACAAATTAATTTGCGGAGTAAAAAGACTAGCATTTCAACATTCAATTTGACAGCTTTTTTATCCGCACACGTACGGATAAGATTTTTTTCCGTACGCGTATGAATAAAGGTCACTTTCCATAGAACTAGTCAGTGCGATATATGTCACTTTCCTATGTGGTCGTAGGAAAATACTTTTTTTCCCAATATTATCATTAATTTTCGGTCAAAATAATCGCAAAATTAATTCTAATTAATTTTCCGCCAATTATAACCTATCGCTTGGGCATTTGAAACGTCACCCACAGATTTTAGAATTGATTTTCATTTCAGTTGTGAATAATCATAATCAGTTGATTGTAATAATTTTAAATGATACAATCAAAACAGTCACTAATAGAAATGGAGGCTGGGGGAAATTATATTTTTCAAAATTACTCTACCATATTATTATTATCATTATTAATAAATAACATGTGCTGTGATATTGTTACAAATTACGATAAATGAATGGAGTTTTTGAAACAAATAAATATTTGGGAATATATTTTAAATACACGTATACACAACGTGAAAGCAGTTTTTTTTTTTGTTTTTTTTTTTGTGTGTGTTTGGGAGCCGTTCTGATGCCGGGAGCACTGCAGCCTGTTGGCTTATTGTACTCTACTCCCACATTTATTCCATCCATCCAGTTATCCCCGTACCTTCGAATAGACGATAAGATCCATTGGATGTGTGCCATATACTTCGGATGGCACATTGGCATCTCCGAAAATTGTTTGTCTCCTCGAGTCCAGTGCCTCACAGATAAGATATGGGTTACGGTCTCGGTCTCCATGCCACAAAGTCTGCAGTTGAGGTCCCCGTTATATAACCCTATTTAATGCAGGTGATCTTTTACTGGAGTATGACCCATTAGTTAACCTGTAATAATTCTTAGCTTATTCCTACTGATATTAAGTAGTTCTTCGGCCCGTTTTACGCATGTGTCACCTATGAAGGTTTTACTGTGTACCTGCTTTGGAGTCTTCCTCCACTGAAGTTTATGTTGGCTTTGTACCCATTTTTGTATTTGCCCTCGGACTACCTTCTTTGTGGTCCCAAGAGCTGGTTCTGGTCCAACATATGCTGTTGCTGAACCTCTTCTCGTGAGTTCATCAGCTTGTTCATTTCCAGAAATACCGTTATGTCCCGGCACCGCCACTAATCTTACTTTAATGTGGTCTGCTAGTTCATTTAGTTCTTTCTGGCATTCTTCTACCAGTCTGGATGTTACCTTGCGGCTGTTTAAAGCTGCAAGGGCTGTCAGTTAGTATGTTTATCCTATGAGTGTCAGTCCTATATTTGTTAATTCTGACACATTCTAGGATAGCATAAATCTCTGCCTGAAATACAGAGGTATGCTCTCTTGTGTTTCTCATTTCACTATACACACCTGCTCCTGTCCCTTCCCCAGTCTGTGACCCGTCTGTGTACCAGGTCTCTCCTCGGGGAAGCTTAAGTCTGCTTGGGTCTTGTCAGTCTGTGAGGTATTTCTACCTCATATTTGGGGCTGGGGAGAAGTTATGTGGCCATATAGTCTGTTTTCATATCTAAAACGGCTCCACTCATAATGTCCTTAATGGATATGTGTCCTGATCTAACTATTTTGTTGCTCAGGTTATTTTGCTGCCTAAATAGCCCCATCCTTGCTTCCCCCTTTGTCACGAGGTGTAATGGAGGAAGGCCAAATAAGGCTTCTAGTGCTGCCGTTGGCGTGCTTTTCATGGACCCTGCAATACTGAGTCAAGCAAGTCTTTGCATTTTGCCTAGTCTCATCATTGCATTCTTTTGTGTCGTCTTTGTCCACCAGACCAAAGACGCATAATATGTTATTATTGGTTTAACCACTACATTGTATATCCAGTGTATCATTCGCGGACTCAACTCTCATGTTTTCCCACAAGTTCGTCTTGTCATCATTAATGTGGTTTCCGATCTTGTTGCTACTTTTTCCATTTGTTTGGTCCATGTTAATCTCGAGTCAATAATCACCCCGAGATATTTAACATCCATAACCATTGGAATCTCCGTACCTTGAAGGAAAAGTGGTCCTAATCCCACCAGGTCCCTTCTTTTGGTATAGGGTACTATGTTTGATTTGGTGGGACTTATGGTTAAACCCACCTCTTCCGTCCATTTTGTTACTATGTTCAGAGCCTGTTGCATGCGCTCTCTGACCGTAGTATTGAATCTGCCTTGTGATATGATGACCAGATCGTCCGCATATCCTAAGATAGTATGGTGTTCCTTTTTGAGTCTCCTTATCAGTCCGTCCATTACAAGGTTCCATATATTAGAGGAGACAGGACTCCTCCTTGAGGACACCCCCTTGAAACCCGGGCTGATAATGTTTCACCCATCAAGGTTGAAAAGATCGTTCGGTCTCTCAGCACATCTGCAGCTTGTTTCGTCAATTTGCTTTTGACGAATTGCCCTAGTGATTACTTTGTGAGAAGAGGTGTTATCAAAGGCATCCTCTATGTCAAGGAAGGCTGCTAATAATACTTCCTTATTTTCAAAAGCGTCCTCTATTCCTTGTACTAGGTGATGGAGTGCTGTCTCTGTGGATACGCCTGGTCTGTATGCATATTGATCTAGGTCGATCAGTCTTTTTACCAACGATTCTCCTCTAATGTGCAATATGTGCATGTCTACCAGATTTTCCAAAGTCTTCAGTACAAATGACAACATACTTATGGGTCTCAGGGACTTTGCTCTATTGTCACCTGTTTTACCAGGTTTAGGAATAAAGACAACCCTATCATTTCTCAAGACCTTTCGCATGTACCCTAGTCCCATGCTTGCTCTAAGGATCGTACACAGTCTGCTGAGTATAATGCCGTTTGCCTTTTGCAGCATAATTGGATAAATCCCGTCCGGTCCCGGTGATTTATATGGTTCAAATGAGTTTATTGCCCATTTTTTATTGCTTTGATTTACCACTTCTCTAGATACTTGCCTCGTTACTCCGGTTTGGAGTCCTTGAGACCATATGTTGTTCTGTATCCAATGGTTCATCGCTTATTTTGAATTCTGGAAAATGTACTTCGAGAAGTTCTACCAGATTTTCCTTCCCGTTTTGTGTATATCTCCCATCTCTTGTCTCTAATGAGTTAATTGTCCTTTGAAGATCTTTGGAGAGTATCTTATGGAGTCTAGCATATTCGGAGGTATGTTTTACCTCTTCACATTGTTTCCTCCATGAGTCTCTCTTAGCGATCCTCAGAGCCTTGTTATATGACGTCAGAGTTTTCCTATATTCGGTCCACTCTCCGTCTTTGTTTGCCCTATTGAAGAGCTTTTGTACTTCCGCCCTCGAAACTGCAAGGTCATTATTCCACCAGGGCACATTCCTGTTGGCTCTCCTTGTAGTTTCGGGGAAGTTGCGATTGAATGTAGACACAATAGCTTCTTGGAATTGTTCCGCAGCTAGGTCTAGATCCACAGTATTTCTCACCGTCTCTCTCACCCTTTGGATTTCAAAGCCTAGGTCCGCTTGATAGGCCTCCCAGTTAGCTTTCCTTGGGTTCCGGTAAGTTTCATTTATAGTGCTGAAACCTGTTAATTTATAACTTATGTGTCTGTAGTCTGAACAACTTACCTCAAGCAGTGTTGTATACACTGCAGTTATTGTAAATTGTTTTCCAGTTTTTGCTTCCTAGTTTGCGCTTCTTTCACAGCTCCAAAGCCTTCATTTGGTCAGGATGATTTGAAACCCTTAAATTTCGAAACTATTATCACTTCTTTTACCACTTATCTTCCAAATATATGAAGCTAATCTTAATCTATTACTGTTTATACAATTTTAAGTATTGTGCTAACTTCTATCAAGAAAAATACAAGTTTTACAGGGTTTTTCAGTACATTGAACGTTTTTTTTTTGGCAAGCGCATTGACTCTTAACAAATTCCTTTTTTGGAGGAAAAGTATGAATCTCTTAAATCAACAAACTTCTTCGTAAGCAACAATGGGATAGAAAATCTAATAAAAAGCGAAGAATGAATATGGAAGAGGCCACTAATTTGGCCGTAACTCTCGAACAAACTTCTCTAACTCGTAGAGTTCCTCGTGTTCCTGCCCAACCCCGCTAGTTGTATCCCATTTACATCACAATCACAACAAAACTTCCCGGGACAATAATATTACTCCTTCCCCCAATTCTCAACTTTAACCTGTGACCCTATTTTACAGAGGCGTATTCTCATTGTTAATTTTTTGGGAAATTGAACCACATTTTTTTTTATATTTTTAATTAAACGTTTCGGCAGCGTTCCATCTATCGTTATCAGGAATAATTTAGTTTTCACACTTAAATAGACAATCAATGATATTTTTATAGATATAACTGCAAAAATGTGTCAAATTTTTAAAGTCCAATCACAGTAGATCATATTCTTGATCAAATGTAAAATAATAAATGTTTTCTAATACTAGCTGTGAAATTGACAATTATTGCTTCTTGTAGCTAACTGAGAAGTTGTTTCTCTATTAGTGGTCAATTTTCTATTATTAACCTAGGTCAATAATGGACAAATTCAGATATTTTGAGAATTCAGAGAAGGAAGTTCAACAAAAGCTTGTGCAACATAAGTTTGTATACCCAGGAGATTGTCTTCAACATATTTGCTTCTTGAAATTACCTATCAAGATAATATTCAATCAAGCCCCTCGCGAAATAATCTTGGTGCTCGGTCAATAATAATAGTATTCACCACCTTGGTGTATAATATACTATTATTGTCAATGAATATATATTGTCAATGAATATACTTCTTGTGTTCATTTATTCGGATTTTTAATGATCTAAATAAAACTTTTTGAAAATTGTTTTTATTTCTCTTCGAAATTCATTCCGCTATATTGGTTCCTCAATATCAATTTAAAATATACTTTCAAAGTAACGGAGCTGCCAAAACAAACTGGCATAAAATATGTATAATGGAAACTTTTTGAACTGATTTGAAAGATCAACCCTCACTTTTAATCGGATTAATGAATTTGGATTTTAATTATTTCAGCGATACTGGTATGATTCAATTAATTGATTTCGAAGATTCTCACGAATTAGAACATTTTAATTTTTTTTCAATACAATCCATAATCTTTTTATTTTTGGGGAATTTTCGTCACTTGAATTTTAATAAATCCAATTCGCTTTTACATGAAATGCTTCAGGAACTAGTCGCCCATCAAATATATTGTATTCTCTGTGAGTTTCAATAACTTCAATAAGATTGAACTTATTCGTTAATTTTCCACTAGCCCTTCACAATTTCACTTGCTTGTCCAACTCTGTTTTCTGTCTTCTATGTACTGCAAACTTCCCTTCAACTTTTAGCATTGTCATGGGCAGTCTGGAAGCAGAAGATCGCCTGTTGTATAATGTATTACTATTTTTCCAAAATAAGCATAGTTAAAGAAAAACACATGGTTTATAACCCTGACATCAAATATTTGTTAAAAAAAACTTCATATCCCAGCTTTCTATAATTTATTTCCTCCTAGAAAACTTCCCTGGATACTTAGTAGAACACAGAATGACTAATAAGCTTCTTATAAATAAATATCACACTCGTTGATTACTGTTATTATTAATAATTAATTTTTTATTGAGGTTATTGTATTTCAATATCAAATATATGTTGCATCTATGTACATAAACAATTATGTTTCACTAACATGTTATCAATATGGTCAATTTGAAAGTATAAAATGATAAATTATCAAGTCTCTTTACAACATCAAGATAAATTGTTTGTCTGACCTCCTGACCGTTGTTAACAATTCAAATTGAGACTATTACCAGCTAAGCTAACAACTACCTATCAGTTGAATATTTTCATTCTTCGTTATATACATGGCTGTTTGAAAGGGTTATCTTTTATTGTTTTTCAAATATTATCTACGAAGACAAAGGTATTTTTGGAAGCAGCTTGTTTATAGTTACATTCAAAATCGAGTTTTTGAAGTAACTTCACTGTAACTTCTGGGGACTAGAACCTTTGACCGCGCAGTTAATTTTCAAAATAAAGTGGTTAGGACTGTATGGAGAATGGATGTTTGTTTGCTTTGAAAACAATTGCTTTTGTTGTTTTCCATGAGAAATATTTTAAATTGTGGTCTTTGAAACGCCCAATCATGTTCCAATTTCACGATACGTGACATTTCGATTTTCTTGGTTCAGCTCACTTATAGCATTGACGTTTTCCATTATTATTTCTTAAAACTAATCATAAAATAGTTGTTTTTATTAACTAGACTATATTTGAAGTACTTAAACAGTGAATAGACATTCTGATAACCGAACCAGCCGGGTTAACGATATAATATCTTGATGCATAGTGCCTTACGTGGTTTTCAGTACAATGGAGCCGATCATTTATAAATTTCATTTCGGCACCATGGATGTTAATGTTGGGAAAGAGACAAAGGCGTCGAATACCTTTTATACTTACTATCTCCATAAATAAAATAAAGTGTCTATTATACTGAAACTCTGATCGTATAGAAGTCAATGCTGTTATTCCATTGATTGGTTACTTCTTTCAATTATATGAAGGGATACGTCTTTTTGCTCATATGTGGACGCTATAACTTCAACCCCCTCCTCCCTATGTAAACCCTTTCAGTGGCCATTGGTACAATTGTACCTGTTAAAATTAAGAATCTATGAAAGCTTTAAACATTCAATTGATGTAGCTGTATTAACGGAAATTGTAATCCTCATACATCCAAATCCAATTCCTATATCTAGATGGCAACAACAGTGTCATCGTTTTGACGTTCAAACCGTTCAAGTGTCAGTGTTTTCACGTGAGTGACAGTCGAAGTAAGTTATCTTATTTGTAATCTTCAATAACTGTTTGTTTTAATGGTCATCATTTATATTTCATTGCTAGAAGATGAAGAAAAATGTTGTATTTTACGGATGGAAGATATATTTTGTTCATATTTTATTTATGTAACTAAGTGGTCATAAAAATTGAAGGGTACATTTGTACCCATTAAAAACTTGAGTACATTGTTTTGTGTCTACATCTGTACCCAAAAACAATGGAGTGAGCTTTTATTTTTAGTCGGTAATTTTTTTTTCTTATTATTATTTAAATCACTATGGCTTCAAAGCGATGGAATAGACATTTTTTAACTGATGAAGAACTCCTGCTGGAATTGGAAACTGGTACATCTGATTTGGAGTAACGACGCAGAGGATGGTGACGAGAATGTGGTAATTCGAGGAAGGATACAGGATGAAGAAGGACCTATCACTGGAGAACACGAGGACAGCTTCGATGATGAGAATGAAAACAGCTCAGATGATGAGAATGAAACAAGAAATAATATCGAGGGGGTTGAGATAGAAAAAAGTTATGAATGGGTCACTCCAAAAAAACTAGTGAAATGGTTAGAGAATGTTGAATATATAACAAAATATTGTAAAACTTCTCGCTTATCTAATAACAATATAACTGAAAATTATCCAATTACCTACTTTCTTAAATACGTTCCCAATACTTTTTTCGAAAATATAGTCCAATATACGACTATGTACGCTATTCAGAATGGGGCCACTAACTTTCAGCCAGCAAATTTATCGGAAATAAGGGCCTTTTTTGGATTGACAATAATTGCGGGGAATTTAAGGTTTCCTATAGACTTAGTTTGTATTGGGAAATGTGGTGGTATGTGGTGGGAAATCTCGATGGAAATGCACAAAATGTAAGATTTATCTAGGTATTCAAAAAGATAAGAATTGTTTTATGAATTTTCATCGAAAATAATATTAGTAGTGTTGATGGGTACAAATGAACCTATATACTTTTTTCTTCACTGTGATGAAAAAAAAAAATTTAAAACCACAAAATTATGTTTATGTACACTAAAATAATAGATTACAGCCAGTAAAAATGTTTTTACATGTACAAAAATAAATCGCCACTGAAAGGGCTTACATAAGTGAAAAGTCAATCAGTTGGGAGTAAACAGACATCATTGTAGATATTGGCGATATGTGACGACTTCAGAATTAAGTGGGGTGGATGGTTTGCAATTAAATTCTCTGTATAATGTAATAAGTTTCCTTGGTCTAATAAACACTATCATCCGGAACTTGTCAGATACGGCTGACTCGTTGAAGCAAAATTAGTTTTCGTTGGTCGAGATAGGGTCAAGAAATTACCTACACAAATTACCTCCTCGTTTGAACCATGAAATTTTGCACTCTAAGCGTTTTCGTCTAGGTTCTTTACCTAGTTTGGTTATTATCTAGTCTACTCTAATCTGTTAATTTCTTCATGATAATATTATATGCTTCATATTTCGACATCGCATCCGATAATATCCCACATTCACCGGAATAATGTTTTCTTGCTTTAGTCCAGTAAATGGGCGAAAAATACCGTCAACATGGGCATCTGGTCCAGCAAGAATTTTTTTTTATTTGCAGGTGATAGTAGGTACATTTAACTCCCAAAATGTCAGGTTCCTGAGATTTGTGGGAGGGTCGGAAAATGGATCTAGAGATCCCGAAAATCCGTTTTCCACCGATATCTCCCGAACTACGAATTTTTGTTCAGACAAAAAATGAAGAGCAGTTCATTACCTACAAAAGTTGTCCCAATAATTTTTTTCGTTAGAACAATATTTTATGCAAAAATGTTGGTTAAAAAATTCGCAGTTTTCTGAAACTTAAAAACTGACGTTTCTAGTCCTCGGGTAACCGTTGCAACGTCTTCAGTCAGAGCTTGATCACAAATAAAACACACGGGCGTACCAGAATCCTCTGCGACTTCCATTTTTCTACAGGAATGAACAATATTTATCAAATCATTTGATGTCATTTCACCCACAACAATATTAATAATCTTAATTAAAAAAATAAAACCTCACCGTGTGCTCCAAAAAAAAAGAAGCTCAAGAATTTTCAATATTTCCCTGTTTTTTATCAATAAAAATTTCAAAATTTATTATTTAATAATAACAATAAAATTTCACTTTTTACACGAAAGAGATACTGTTTACATGTAAAATTGTCAGTTGTTGACAAACAATGCAGCAGAAAGCATCCACGTGTACACGCACTATAGCAGACGCCGTCGACCACACTATAGATGGGTGGCGTGGCGGC
>CAJUYI010008431.1:0-10983 GCA_910591695.1 Galerucella pusilla
TCTCCTATACTCGACCATGGATCACTCTCCATTTGCTTGTGGAGCTGTTTATCCCCTTTTTTTTAAGGATCTGTTTGATTATATACTTTGGCAAGTTTATCTGAAGCCGTGGAAGGAATGCAGTCGAAAAAATTCGATATTGCCACGTTTAACTATGAAAAAGCTAAAGTGTATGTATGTAGTGATAATAATTAGAAAAGGGACTTTTTATTATTAACAATATGATTAAACGTTAATTCTTTAATCTGCTTATTTCCTTAGATTTTTTCTATTAGCGTTATTTTTTCAATTTATGAATATTAAAAGATGAACACTTTTTCTTGGCCCGTAGCTTCAGATAAACTTGCAAAACTATAGGTCTGTTCTCACAAGCATCACAGGCAGTCTTTGCTCCGAATCCGGATTGTCAAAGATTGTCTGTGATGCTTGTGAGAACAGACCTGATTACACTATTGTAAGTGTAGATCCATGTTTTATCTTCTTCTTTCTCCTTCATTGGGACAAAAATGTTGACATCTGACATCTATCATTATGTAGTTTACCTTGTTTAATTTGAATTTGAAGCGTTTTTTCGATATTTATTTTTCCAGTTTCTTCACAAACGTTGAAGCTAAAAAAAATTCTTGGAATATTCAGTGAACCTTTGTTGAATCACCGCTTTACCAATGTCGGTGTATTCTATACAAGGTCACACCCGAAAGTTCCAGTTCGCTGCTAACTAACACTTGTGCACTGATTAAAAAAAAATGTTTTTGTTAAAAATAGCTTGGACGATCACCCGGTATAAATCACTCAACCATTATAAAATTATTTATTGATTCAAATTGTAGTGTAGTGAAAGCTGCCTTGATCGAGGTTATTACCACAAAGGTTTTCGTAGAAACATGTGGAATATATTTTATAAAGAAAAACTAATTTTAAATTAGTTATAGTAGTTGTTTTTTTTTGAATTATCAATATTTTTTTCTTCTCCAATATTTTGTAAAATTTTATTTGCAGTTTCCTTTTTATTGTCTAATGAGTGATTAATATACAGTGTGGAGACCACTTATGGAATAAAATTCTTTATGTCATTATTTTAGGAAATTATAAAAAATGCTGAGACACGTCAACTTTTGAATCGAGTTGTGCGTTATTTAAACATAAATGTAAATGTACAGGGTGGTTCACGCAAGTATGCCATAGTCGGTGTTGTTTTTTTTAATGAAACACCCTGTATATTTGCATATTTTTGAAATCCTCTTAATGAACCGATTCCAACAAACTAAATAATGTATGGTCAATTATGAATTATACAGGGTGAAATTTTTATTTTTACAGTTATAAAACACATACATAAAATACCTGATGTATTTGATTTTAATACATTAAAACAAATGCTCAAAATGTTCTCCACCTAGTTGTTGGCAATAGCACAGTCTCCTATAGAACTCCTTAACTTTGTTTAAAGTTTGGGGTGAAATATTCCGTATTTATGTAGTTATCCTGTCTTTGAGGTCTACAATGCTAGTTGGTTGTGTTGCATATACTTTGTTCTTGAGATAACCCCACAGAAAAAAAATCTAACGGCGGAAGGTCTGGCGATCTAGCTGGCCACTCAATAGTACCTCTTCGTCCAATCCATTATTGGGGAAGATTTCATCTGAATGAGTTCTTACCATTGAAGCATAATGGGGTGTTGCCCCGTCTTGCTGGAACAAAACATTTTCATTCGGTAAGGTAGGATCTATTGCGTTGGGATATAAGTTTGCCGACGCAGGAATAACTTCATTTCTAAGCATATTTAAATATTTTTTAGCTGTCAAATTTCCATCTATAAATATAGGACCAATAATATGGTCGCCTATGATACCGGCCCAAACGTTCACCTTTTGAGGGTACTGAGTATGTGTCTAACGCATCCAATTAGGATTCTCTGCTGACCAATATCTACAGTTCTGTCGGTTCACCTCTCCATTCAATGTGAATGTTGATTCGTCAGAAAAAAGAATGGTACCAAGAGCAATCTCATTTCTGTTCAGCTTATTCATCAATCTTTCGTAGAAATCCATTCTACGATCTGGATCGTCTTCTGTTAACTCCTGCACAAAAGTTAATTTGTAGGGATGAAGTTTTTCTTTATGAAGACATCTTAGAACAGTTGTATGACTAACATTATTTTCACGGGCAATTTGACGTGTACTTGAAGTTGGATTCTCTTCGACACTTAACAAAATATTCACTTTCACATCATCTTCAACGAAGTGTGGTTTTCTTTTCAATGGTTTGACATGTCCAAGTTCTCTGAATTGTGTATGAATTTTAGACACAGTACTTTGTGAAATATTAGGCAATTCGGGATACCTGTGATTAAATATTTTTGCCACTTCAACTTGACTTCTGCAGTTATCCCCGTACCCGATCATCATTAAAATCTCAATTCAGTGAATGTCAGTTAAATATTTCATTGTTATGTCGATAAGTGTTTGACAAAGATTTTACTTTTTCAGTATAAACTGTCAACACATCAACAACTGACAAAATAGAAAACAATCCACATACATTATTTACAGATTTTGTCTAATTATTGGCGTTTTTAGGCAATTTTTATGTATTTATGATAAAATTCATGGGCGTAGCAGGTTTTGTTTAATATACAAATACGTCTAATAATTAGTTATTTTAGATTTTTGATAAATCCATATTTAGCTAATTTAAAAAAGTACCTACCAATATTTCAAGTGTAATAAATTATTAATTTTAAAATTTCACCCTGTATAATTCATAATTGACTATACATTATTTAGTTTGTTGGAATCGGTTCATTAAGAGGATTTCAAAAATATGCAAATATACAGGGTTTTTATATATTTATATGGCATACTTGCGTGATTCACCCTGTACATTTAAATTTATGTTCACATAACGCATTTTTTATAATTTTCTTAAATAATTACATAAAGAATTTTATTCCATAAGTGGTTTCCACACTGTATATCCCTCTGCAACTGTGCATGTCTTTTCAAAGCAGTTACATCTGCATTGATATGGTAGCCGAAGATATTCTTAGGCAGTGACTTGTGTAACTTGAATAGTCCGTCAAATTTCTTTATCTGTATCTGTATAGTAGGGAGGGTGAGTGTAGGCTCACAGCACTTAGGCCACATGTGACCCATTGTACATCCTCCCGAGAAGTTGTCCTCCTAGAATCCTAGATCATCGTCCATCCTGTCCTTCCCAGGAAGGTGGACAGGTCACTAGGAGACAACTCCTTTATATCGGTGTAGGCCAAGACTCACCGAACACACACTCTGTTATTGACGATAACTCCGGACACTCGCCGCATAAGACATGCCTGACAGATTCATCTTCCTGTTCACACATCCTGCATAGAGGTGTGTCCACTAGCCCCATATTATGGAGGTGCTGTATAATATTGTTATCTACCGAGGCGTTAGCTAAATCTTGGTGGCACTCTAGTACTAGCCCCGATATAACACGTTGTTTTTTCAAGGCTAATAGGGCTTGTCTACTATCAGTGCAGATTGTTATGTTTTTGCTAGAAATTCCTTTTCTCTGGTTAGGTCTTTTGTGGCAATTGAGAAAGCAGCCATTCCCCACTTAATCCTTCGGCTTATATAGTGCTCTCGAGTAAACTCCACATCCTGAGCCTTCTTTCATTTTTGAGCCATTTGTATATGTGTATTGCATTTGCAGCATCTGGCTCTGTGCTCTGTTTTATTTGTATTTTGTAGGGTTTATTAAACACAAACCTGGGTTCAATTTAAAAATACTTTTTTTGGTAATTGTCCAAATTTGTTTGTACCAACAAACTGTACTGTACATTTTTCTAATTGATAATTTAAAAAAAATCGCTTATTACCCTCGTGTGTATGAATAGGTCGAAGCTTCATATATTTTTTTAACCATTTTTTAAAAATTTCTACTTGACTCATTTGCATGATATTTAAAAAAAGTTTAACCCTTTCAAAAAAGCGAGGGATAGTACTTGCCATTTCCTGAAGCTTTTATTCATTTTAATTACGGTAATTTTTCTTAACCATTGTTCAAGAAAGTCTTTAATTTTACTCACATACAGGGTGATTAATCGATAAATATTATTTAAAAAAAAACTTTATTAAAAAGATCTTTAATCCACATTATTCTAACACACTGTATTAACCGAATGACGTAACCGGTACAAAGACACTAAACGAAAAATTATAGTTTATGAAATAGGTACATCCTGCTAATCACTACGGATTAATTCTCTAATTATGTGAACGTTTAAATTAATGGTAATTCGACATAGGCGCAACCCGCATTTATTTTCCATTCATAATATAGGGGTCGTAAATTTAATTTTATTAATAAAAACAATTATTTATTCTGTATTTGTTTAATTAAACTTTCGTTTAGTCTTTTATTATTTATAAAAAAAATGTAACGAAATATCTATTTGTGTATTAACATCGAGAAGTTTGACGGCTATCACTTCACGATCGAATTACACACAGGATTTTTTCTACAAACGTTGTTTTTATTAAAATAATTGATAGCCTGTAATTAGACAGTTCAGGTTTTGAAACAGGGCTGGATTTAAATTACCTAGTCTAGTGTATATGTTACGTTCCAAGCCCGATATTGTACAGAGCCGGCTTCCGTACGTAACATATACAGCGTGTCCACGGACAGAGTATCCTATAGGTGAAAATTTTTTAAATATTAATTTAAATGTTATTCTTGATAAAAAGTTTTGCTTGTTCTGAAACCCCTTAAAATGAAATAAAATTCAAGTTTTTCAAAACCCGTCTCATTTTATGGCCAGTTTTATGAAAACCTGGAGTCTGACTTTTTTACATTTCTTCACATATTGGCTATTATCTCGGGAACCTTAAGGTTTGCAAGGTTCTAGTCATTCGACATTCGATTCAGAATTGAATTTTCACTAGTAATACCACTAGAGGTTAAATTATTTTAGAAAATTATCCCTCGTCTTTATCAAGTTCTTGCAAAACAGGTTTTGTCAACTTGATTATACAGTTACCATGGCAACTCAGTGAAACTCTAAACTAAACTAAAATTTGTCAAAACATCACGACGTAGAAAAATGTCTCGCTTCGGTCAAGAAAGTAAAGAAAATATTCGCCAGAATAAGCAGTTGACACCAACGAATACTAGGAAATCGAAGGCAAGTGTATGGAAGCAGTTTATAAACTTTTGCACAGAAAAAGCGTATGATTTCGACAAAGCGGATATACCTGTGGAAGAACTGGCGCTCATTCTTTAAGACTATGCCTTCAACATGCGAAAAAAGAACTCCGAAGACTACAAGGAGAGTGTTATCAAAGTTCTATGGAATTCTACAGCTAAGCAGTTGCAGGAATATTTTTTCGAATGGTATAATCGCAAATTTAATCCATTCTCTGACATAGAATTTGTCAACGCAAGAGCTGCAAAAAATGCTAAGCGTCGGAAGCTACAAATAGATCCAACCAAGAGAAAGGCAAGTTCATCCGCACTATCAGCAGACGAATTGATAAAGATTATTGAGCTTTGGGACGAAAACACTCCGAAAGGGATTGCAAAGAAAGTTCTTTCACATTGCTGCTCATGAATTGGCCTGTAGAGGAAATGAAGGAGCGGCAGCAACAATAGAATATTTTGTGGTGGAAATTGACAATCAAGGGAAACCAACAGGATGCATTGAGTATAACCCGGATTTCTCCAAGACCACTCAAGGCGGTTCAAAAATAATGGCCGACAGTAAGTGGCTTGTACCGAATACAGTCAATGAAGAATTATGCCCAGTAAGACTGTTCAAAAAACTAATAAGCAAGCGAGACCAACTCATCGAAACGAATCGTTTATTTTTAACTCCAAATCCAAATTGGCACCACCCTAATTCTAAAGGTTGGTAAAAGAACAGCCCGGTTGGACAAAATACAATATCTTCCTGGTTCAAATCGGCGGCATCAGTTATTGGAATCGATGTCAACAAGATCAAGATAACAAATCTTTCTGCGAGGGCCACTGCTGTTTCAACTCTAGCCAAAACGGGAATTGGAGAACAGCAATTAATTAAAATAACAGGGCATAGTAGCAGGCACTCCATAAAACCATATCTGCAAATTGACTCGGGCCATCATCAGGATATAATTGACGCAATAAGGTCTGCTTCAACTTCTGCAAAGACAGTCCAAGAATCTCTAAATCAAGAGCAAGCAACTTCGAATCAACATGCCATAGTATACAATAATTGCGTTTTTAATATAAACATCAATCATAATTGTCCATGAATTTAGAAAACATTTAAGCTTTTTGTTGAAATTAATCAAAATTATTATGTAAACAAATAAAAATTAGATGGTCAAAAAAAAATATTCTGTCATTAAAAACGTCAAAAAAATGTCCAGTATAATTTGCTGTTGGGTGCCCAAAGGAAAAAATTTCCGATAAAATTCATCCGTTGCTATGGTGATCGGACAGAAATACACGTTCTGATTGGTTAAAAATCACAAGTGTGGAATTTTCTATAAAAAGAGGAATTTTCCACATCGAATAACCTTAGATATGGATCTTAGAATTTTCAGGTTTTGAAACACCGGAACTTCCTTACTCCAGCTTCCATTTTTCCGTTTTCTGACTTGGCTTGTCCTACTTTCACGTGGAAATTCCTTTCTTTGAGGTAGCTGTAAAGGAGTCTTAATAGGGCCTTGGTAAATCCCTGTTCATTAATTTTATATATCATACCTTCATGCCAAACTCTATCGAAGGCCTTACTGATTTCTAAGAATATTGCTCCTGTGGATTCTTTCTGGTTAAATCTCAGGATTTGTTGTTCGGAACTATGTTCTTCTCTAAATCCGAACTGCTCCTCTGGTATCAGGTTCAGTTAAATTAAAATAATAATAATAATAAAAAAGTTTTTCATATGATTCCAACTTAGGGAGACATAAGGGGTCTATTCTGTAACTAATCCTTAAAAATTTAGACGCCTTTTAAAAATAAGTTTTTAACGGGCCTTTAAAAATTGATTGTTGAAATGCTATTCTGCAAGTATACATTTTAGAGGACTCTTAAAAATTATATATTTTAAAGGGTTCCTTTAAAATTTCGAGTAGAGTATCTGGCAACAGCGCTTAGCTAATCTTTGATAAAAAGAAGGGAGAGTTATTGAATATAGAAGAAAGTATTTGATGGTAACCCACACATCACTTCACATAAACTGTTTTTTGTTTCTTGCATACAATTATTATAAGTTATACAAGGTGTTTTCAAATGACACTTACAACGTTTGCATAATATCCCATCTCTTGTAATTTGTTGGGATATAATTTAACTTTGTAATTATCCTATTTTTTATTGTCATCAATTCTTTTGTGAATAAAATCTCAAGTTTGGGAAAGTATATTCAACAATCTCCTCCCAACGTTTTAGATGCAAATTTGTTCCTGTTACATATTCTAACCACTAACCATTAGTAGTTTGATAGTTATTGAAGAAAAAAACATGAAAAATATTTTTTTCTATTTCATTGGTAAAAAGTGATCTTACAGACTTCATAAAAACATTAAATATTTTGAAAACTACAAATTTTTTGATATGTGAAGGTGTTCTTCACGTGGAAACCATTGAGGAATACACAATAAAATAAAAATAGCTTCAAATGCCAGTGGCGTAAAAAATGGGAGGGGAAAGATAGTATATTCTTCCAAATGTACTCCACTGGATCAAGAATTGAAACATTTCTTCAGTCAAAATATGCCCTTTTGCATTTAAAAACCACATACCAAATGTCGAATCAATTTATTCATCCATTTTAAAGTTATCAAATTAAAACCTTTAAATTTTTATAATTGCAGCACCCAGTATATCAAAAAGTAAATGGGCTAGACCACTTAATCCTTATATCACTTTGTCCAATTTTACGAGAAGTATCAACATACAAACGTTGTAAGTGTCATTCTAAAATACCCTGTATTATAGTTATATTGTTATAAAAAATGTCACCGGTGCCAAGAACGACTGAAAAACAATAAAGTTTTTTCACATTTTTCTTGACACTTCCTTGGAAAAGAGAAATACTTTTAAATAAATTAGTACAGGTATTTGAAAGGAATCACTCAAGTCCCTAATACTTTTTTGGTGTAATCTAAATTATGCCCAAGAATAATATATAAAGATTGTTAATTTAAATTATTTTAAATATAATCTAACAATGTTTCTTACTTCTTGTGGTTTGCAATTAATTCTTCAATCAAGGCTTCACCAGAAACATCTACATTCTTGTTTTATTTGAAGGCACACTTAAACATCCCTTTAAAAATAATAGTTTTAACAGGCTATTTTAAAGGAATCCTTGACAATTTTAAGGGAAATGTGGTTAGAGAATACCGATTTGATTTTAGCGCCGGTTAAATTTTTAACGGCCTCTAAAGGACCCCGCGCTTTTCTTATGACAAAGTGGCGTTCCGTCAAATGTTATAAATTTTGAATATGATGTTGTACTCGATTTCTTGACCAAAAGTGTCCATGGGACCAAATCAATCCTATGACTAGTTTCCGATATACAGGGTATTAAAGTTGAAAAATCCTTGTTTTTCGTGACCACGTAATTTTATTATTAACAAATAAATATGTATTTTTAATTGATAGTACCAATAATATGTTCTAGTTTATCGTAAACTCATACATAAATAGTTCAAAATATCAACATATACAGGGTGGGACTCAATTATACAAGGACGAATTTTTGGAATTCTTAGAAATTCTTATATTGAATGAAAACAAGGTAAGAAATAAAAATTCACTTTATATTCAATGTTCTGGCATCAAATATATTAGTTCTAGAGGTATTCCATACAGGGTGATTGTTAATGCAACCTGAAATTAGTTTTTTTCTTTATGAAATAAATAAGTTACACCATGTATTTTAAAATTAGTTTTTGATGTTTAAAACAGATTGGTTACCTAGACTTTAGTACTTTTCTTAAACTACAGGGTGATTTGCACATACATCTTGTTATTAAACCGTCAAAAATTAGAGAAAATACACTTTTTCTGAATCACCCTGTATTTTATAATTAGATCCGTCAAAATGTTTAATTTATTTTGTTTTGTAATAAGCTTAAAATAGTAAATGAGCTGAAAAGATTTCATAATCTTACTATGACCAGTTTTTCAGAAAAAGGGCCCTAAGGGTGGAAGAGGTATCGATTAAAGATAACTTTATGGAAAACCCAGGTTTTCATGATTTGATAATTGCTCTGTTCTGTCGGTTCTGTCAACAATTTGGCATTTATAACCTTAATTAATTATATTGTGGATATTTTGATTGCTTTTACTTTGTTTTCTTTGAATTTTGCAATGTTAACAAACGATATCCAAGATATTTTTGAGGAACTTTCAACCGACGATGAAGAAGATGCTATGAATATTGTTGAAGGCCCTCGGCGACAAAGGATATTTAGGAATCGGCTGGACCATTTCACTTTGTGGAACGAAACAAAACTATACTAATGATAAAAGAGATTCAATTTCCTCATTGGAAAAGTTTATGGCTCGTCTATCCATCCAGACAGGAACAAATGAAATAAAAATTAGACACTGGGAACGAAATAACAAATACACCAAACAGACATATCGAAACTAGACCATAAAACTAAAGTCAAAACGCCAATACTGTAGTCCATAGAGAATATTTCCCTATGCTCCAGGCTATTCTCCTTTCCATTTTTCTTATTTTTTTAATGAAACTTTTATTATTATTAATTTACTGTAGTACATGCCTACAGGATGATTAATTACTTGTAATTTATTAATCTTTTTATCAATGGTTCGGTACACTTCGGTATGTATCCATAAATAAAAATGTGATTATAATTTCGTTCACTATCCCTATTCTGCTGAGCGCTCTACCCTCGGGACCCTGTTTCTGAAAAACTGGTCATAGTAAGATTATAAAATCTTTTAGCTCATTTACTATTTTAAGCTTATTACAAAACAAGATAAATTAAACATTTTGACGGATCTAATTATAAAATACAGGGTGATTCAGAAAAAGTGTATTTTCTCTAATTTTTGTCGGTTTAATAACAAGATGTATGTGCAAATCACCCTGTATTTCAAGAAAAGAACTGATATCTAGGTAACCAATACGTTTTAAACATCAAAAACTAATTTCAGGTTGCATTAAGAATCACCCTGTATTGAATACCTCTAGAACTAGTATATTTGATGCCAGAACATTGAATATGAAGTAACTTTTTATTTCTGACCTTGTTTTTATTCAATATGAGAATTTCTTAGAATTCCAAAAATTCGTCCTTGTATAATTGAGTCCCACCCTGTATATGTTGACATTTTGAACTATTTCTGTGTAAGTTTACGATAAACTAGAACATATCAATGGTACTATCAATTAAAAATGCATTTTTCTTTGTTAATAATAAAATTACGTGGTCACGAAAAACAAGGATTTTTCAACTTTAATACCCTGTATATCGGAAACTAGTCATAGGATTGAATTGGTCCCATGGAAACTTTTGGTCAAGAAGTCGAGTACAACATTATATCCAAAATTTATAACATTTGACGGAACGCCACTTTGTCATAAGAAAAGCGCGGGGTCCTTTTAGACTTTAGAGGAAGAGTTACAGAATAGGCCCCATATAAATATTGGCTTACGGCAATTTTTCTGGTAGTTGTCATAAGAAATATTGAAAATGAAAATCCTCAATGAATTTAAATAGACAACAAGGCACGCAATGCGTGGAATGTCAACGGCTTCCTGTCCGGTGACTCGTTACCATATATAGTGAAGTGAAGTCGTCGAATATTATGAAAAATCCACCGACACTGAATAACTAGACATCAATAAACACAAAATACTTTACAAGACGTTTTAGAATAAAAATTTAAATTGCAGTCTCCTCGGGTAGCGGTAAATATATTATGCCTACGTCAAAACGGCCATTTTGATACGTGCGTATGCATTTTAGA